>JBBULP010000503.1:0-65867 GCA_038048775.1 Picocystis salinarum | reverse complement strand
AAGAAGAAGAAAAGGGAATCATCTACACCGCGCAGTAGCGAAAGACATACTGCACAACGGTTCACAACTACGTCACAACCAGTGCGTAGAAGACAGAGTTTAAACTCAAAAGAAATCGATATTTCAATACGTCTGCCCCTTTCAAACGTCGGTTTGAACCGGACTCGAACCCAACAACACCCGATCGCTTTCGTCCGATGGACCCCCCAGGTGCCCTTCCTCTGCGGGTCAGTCAAGATCCGACCGAACCGACCGATCTTTGTAAGCATCCAGATCCGATCCGAGGCCGCGACCGGCGAGGACAAACTCGGGCCCGACTCAGTCCGGTTGATACGACCCGGAGAGAAAACCGATCAAAGTTAAGTTAGAAGTTCACATGTGCATCTCGTCGTGGCAGACGTGGCAAGACCGCGGAGGCGATGGCGGTTGCTGCGCTTCGAGCGCGCCGAACCGCAGCTTTGACCGCGCTACGACAGCTCCGAGGATTGGCCAAACATGCCTGGGACACGCAGCAGGCGGGAGGAGGGCGATGGAGCGCCGTCAGGACCGCGACGAGCCCCGTCGGAACGACGGTCCAAGGCACCGCCACGCGAGGCTTCGCCGCTTCGGCAGCTGGAGACGGACCAGGAAGGATACCGTTGGCGTGGTGGATGGGTGGATGCAGCGCTTGGGTGTTCAGCATGGTCGTCTTGGGTGGTGTCACGCGACTTACAAGATCCGGCCTGTCCATGACCGATTGGAAATTTACTGGCGAAACTCGACCCCGAACTCAAGAAGAGTGGGAAGCGGAGTTTGCAAAGTACAAGCGATCGCCTGAATACACGAAGGTTAACAGCACCATGACCCTCGAAGAATTCAAGTTCATCTATTGGATGGAATACGCCCATCGCATGTGGGGGAGGGTGTTGGGATTGGTCTTTGCCTTGCCATGCACGTACTTCGCATACAAGGGATACGTCAATGGGGTGCTGGGGAAACGCCTCGCCCTCCTCTTTGCCATGGGAGGTGGGCAAGGCTTAGTTGGTTGGTGGATGGTCAAGAGTGGATTGGAGGAGGAATTACTTGTGCAGCATGAAGTGCCTCGTGTAAGCCCCTACAGATTGGCAGCACACTTGACCTCTGCCTTTGCGATATACTCTATCTTAGCCTGGACTACCATGAACCTTGCGTTTCCAAAACCAGTGATAGAGTCGCTTTCTCAGAGCTCGAAGCAAGCTTTGCTGAAGGTACGGGGCATGGCCATTCCCTTATCTGCGTTGGTTGGAGTTACGGCCATCTCGGGTGCCTTTGTTGCAGGGTTGGATGCTGGACATGCCTACAACACGTTTCCTTTGATGGAGGGCAAACTTGTTCCGTCCGAGTACTTCCAGCTGAGCCCTTTCTGGAAGAATTTGTTCGAGGACACTGCTACGGTGCAGTTCAATCATCGTGCATTGGCCATGACCACGCTTGGGGCAGTCACGGCCTTTGCATGGCACACTCGCACTTTACCCCTTCCTCCCTCGACTAGGAAGTTGATTTACGCAGTGGTGGCAATGGCGTATGCACAGGTCACGCTCGGGGTCTCGACATTGCTAACCTACGTTCCAGTTTCCTTGGGATCGGCGCACCAGACAGGGGCTCTCACCTTGTTCACTCTCATGCTTGGTTTGCTCCATTCTGCAAGGCGTTCGCCATCTGCAATTTTGTCCACAAGCCCCTTGCGCGTGAATCCCTCCTTTGCCCCAAGGGCAGTGGCTTGAGGCGGAAGGAAATATGCAAAAGGAACAATAAACATCACCTGTCCGTCCCCCTGTTTCTCCACCTTTCGCTTCCGATTGCACCCAGCATGGCAGCGTCGTCCACCACCCATCCGTCCGTGCACCTCCTATGTGTTTTGGACGCGACCCTGTTGTGTTATCCCTACGGATTCCCATGCGCTGGTGTCCTCCTTTTCTTTCCCAGGAATCCCAAAAAAGGCGATGCACCCGAAATGGGGCTCGAACCCATGACCACAAGGTTAAGAGCCTTGCGCTCTACCAACTGAGCTATTCGGGCTGGAGTGATCCAAGGACCTCTTCCGTATCACATCGATACGGTTAACTGGAATTGGATCCGTGTGTGGTTCAGTACCGATCGTGCTCGAAAGAGGGAAGATACGGATTCGTGAGGGAGCGAGAGAGAGAGGACGGATGGAAGCGACGATGGCATGCGCTTCCGCCGCGTCGCGCGCGTTCGTGAGGCGAGGAACGCTCCGTAGGAGCGGTGCACGCACCAGGAGACCTCGTGCTGCAACTGCAGATGCGGTCGAACGACCGCCCTCGTACGAGGCACAAGTCCTGCAGGCGTTGGAAGTGGTCATCGATCCAGACCTTGGCGCCAGCGTCGTGGAATGCGGCTTCGTGAAGGACCTTCAGGTGGATCCCGAGAAAGGATCGGTGTCTTTTGCGCTCGAACTCACCACACCGGCATGTCCGGTGAAAGAACAGTTCGAAAGTGAAGCCAAAGACGCCGTCATGCGTCTGCCTTGGGCCAAATCCGTGGAGGTGACCATGACTGCGCAACCCAGCTCACCAGGCTTGGCTGCCGGCACACCTGCTTCGCTGTCGAAAGTGTCGAACATCATTGCCGTCTCCAGTTGCAAGGGCGGGGTCGGAAAGTCTACCGTAGCTGTCAACCTCGCGTATTCCCTGCAAATGATGGGGGCCAAGGTCGGGATCTTGGACGCCGATGTGTATGGACCCAGCTTGCCCACCATGGTGTCTCCAGAACAGGACTTGCTGGAGATGGAACCAGAAACCAACCTCATCAAGCCAGTGGAGTACATGGGCGTCAAACATTGCTCCTTCGGTTTCACTGGACAAGGGGCAGCGGTCATGCGTGGTCCAATGGTGTCTGGTCTCATCAGCCAACTCCTCCTGTCCACGGATTGGGGAGAACTGGACTACTTGCTCATAGATTTTCCGCCTGGCACCGGGGACATTCAACTCACGCTATGCCAATCTGCCCCAATCACAGGAGCAGTCATCGTCACGACGCCTCAGAAGCTGGCGTTCATTGACGTGGCCAAAGGAATAAAAATGTTTGCCAAGTTAGCCGTACCTTGCATGGCTGTTGTGGAAAACATGTCTTGGTTTGAAGGGGATGGCGAGCGTTACTACCCATTTGGCACTGGGTCTGGGGATCGCATTGTGAAGGATTTTTCCATCCCATACATATTTCGCATGCCAATCGTGCCAGACTTGTCGCTGTCAAGCGATTCTGGATTACCCTTGGTCTTATCGAAGCCCTCTGGAGATGTTGCACGAGCATTTGGGGAAGTGGGGGCAGCAGTAGTTCGCGAATCGGCAAAGCTAAAGCGTGCTGTGAAGAATGCCGTGCGTTACGATTCAGAAATGAATGTTTTAGTGGTTAAAATTCCAGGCAAAAACGAGGAGTTTCTCCTGCACCCACCTGATGTTCGCAGAAACGATCGCTCTGCATCCAGTGTGGATGAGTGGACGGGCAAGCAGCTGGTGAAGCCATCAGATATCCCTGAGACTATCCGACCTGAATCGGTCCAGCCGCTTGGGAACTATGCAGTGCAAATAACGTGGGACGATGGATTCAATCAAGTGGCACCTTACACTCAGCTAGAAGAAATGGAGAGGCTTATTCCTCCGAAAGGTTATAAATTTGAACCCAAAGAGGAGGTTAGTGCATCATCAGCTCGTCAAATTCTAGAAAATGCTGAAGCAATAAAACAAAAATGAGTTTGTGAGCTTGCAAGATCAAATCTGCCTGTAAGGCGAGTGCTGGTTAGGCTTGAGCGGTGTCAGTTGCAGTGACCTCCTGCTCACAGTGCGTTGATTGCCAAGTTCAGTTCCCATAAGTTGGCTAGAATTTGCTGCCTAGTACTACCTATTTTCCGGGCCACCATGTTTTGGAATGTCCTACTGAGCTGATCGAATGACCACAGCAGGTCCCCATCGAGCAAGTTGTCTGGTGGTATCTTTCTCCGTACCCTCAGTTTCATTCTACGAAATGCCCTTGGATTCAACCCTGCTACCTGTGGGACCATCAAAGTGAGCTGTTTTTGAAGGGCCTGCAATCTGCGGCAGGTCGATTCATTGATAGGGGGCACAAAACCAATGCTCCCATCAGTCGTGAACACTAGACAAGCAAATCGATTGGATTTAACCTTTGGTGCGGTTGAACGCAACTTTGAGCGTATAACTGTGCTGATTTCTGCATCAAGATAAAAAGCAGACCTGTGTAGAAGCTTTTGACCTTTGTAACTTTCTACGCTTTGTGGGGCATAACCAAACACATGAATGTTCCTCAGACTGTCTGCGGCAAAAAGACTCAACGAGTTCCCGTCGATGAGGCACTCGGTCTTCAAGACATCCAAAACGTCAAAGTCTTTGCCCAGGAGTGTGAGCTGCTTGCCTTCATCCTTCCACCTGATAAAGAAAATCCCCCTGTGCAGATCTCCCACCACGATGAAATTCTTCACCACAGAGATAGATGTCACAAAAATGGGGAATTCATGAAACGCCGCCCCGAAAAGCGTTCGACCTGTCCATACATGCATGACAATTCGTGTCCCGATGGCAAGGAGCAGGTGACCAGCTAGAGACTTGATGACAGAAACAGGGCCCCTAAACTGAGACGCGAACCGAAACCCTACTTGGACTTCCTTGTCCTCCGAACGGCTGATATGAAAAAGCAGCACTCGCCCCCTGCATGGACAGTCTTCTCCATTGCTTGTGGATGTACCAACTGCGAGGTATTCCTCGACTTCGTTTATTCCTGTGTTCAGCAGAGAGACCACCTCCAAGCAAACTGCACACTCGCCAGGGTCAAGAATTTGGTTCCAGGACAACTGCATGTTGGTTGCTGAAATCACTTTCACCTCGTAACCTTCCTCCTCCCCCCTTACTTTGGCTGCCTCTTCTGCAGTGACCTCAGACGCATGAGCATGGGCATCACCTCCGCTCTCAAGTGGAGGTCTCGGCCGAGTGGGTACTTTCTGCGATGTGATCAGGGCAAAGCATTCACTTGTATCGTGATAGACAATCTTGTGCGGGGTGCAACGTAAAGGAACTTTCTGTACAGGCCAGTCGTTGTCGAAACGAACTCGACTTGGCAACTGGCAAATCCTCAACACCCCTGTTCGATTGCAAGTGATAAATCCGTTCTCACAATTGACATTGTGGAAGGGTGCAAAGCCAATGATTGGGTCTTTTTCTGGCTTCATTGGATGGAGGCGAAGCTTCCGCCTTGACATCATCAGCCATGCAGGATTGGCTCCGCAAACAAACATTCCACTGCTAGTACCGGAGTGCATATCGCCAATATTGTCAAAACGAAGCATCTGTGGAGAAGGGAGCTTGCTGAGTGCAGGGGCCGGAAGTGCCAAGACATCTTTCTGTACCTCTAAGTTCGCAGGTCCTGTATACACTTGTTCTGTTGTCAGCCATTCAATACTCATTCTAGTAAAACGCAATGGGTTCCCTTCATAAATACCAGAACCCTCTGCGCTGACGTCAAAAGCCTCATATGCTAGAATGCTACCATCAGACAAAAGAGCAAGCAGCAGAGGTCTCTCTGCAACAGTTTCGCCAAATATTTCCATGCGAATCTCTATAATGGCAGGCCAGGTGGCACGGCTTGAAGACATTGCTGTCTCCATCTCCGCCGTCGTCTCTTCAAGGACAGAGGACCCTTCCGGGAATGTCTTGCAGTCAAAGATCTGCTTGGGGGTCGTGGTATCGTCTGCGCCTAAAAGAAGGCTCCATATCTCCATCCTACCGCTTTGCCGGCCCAAGGCAGCAAAACATGTTGCACCTGAATGCACATTTCCCAGCCACTTGTTTCGATCATCGTACAGTGCGCATGTAACCACTGGGTCGCCGTCCAGGTTCATCGACGACGTGTCCACGGCTTGGAGACATCCTGATGGAGTCAGGTAGCGCAGCACCTTTACTTGTCCTGTGGACAGCAGGATCAGTACAAAAGGATCCTTTACAGCAGCAAATTTCACTGACGCTGCGGAAGGAGCTTTCATCAGTTCCCCATCCACTGTCTCTTTCTGCAAACACTTCCCATGCCGAAGCAAGAAAACGGTGCCGGGGCATACTTGAACAATTTTCGTCAGGGATCCCACATTCCCAACGGTTACAGTTGGGGAGTTTGTTGCAAAATCAACCTTTTCCGTAACCTCATTAAGCTCAGTGCCTGTCTCCAATACCATGGTTGACTTTTCAAGACTGAGGATCATGTACGCATGGTAGTGAGCTGCTCGGCCACGTGTTGATTCTTCCTGCTCAGAACTGTATACGGTCCACAGGGCACGGATCGCTGGGAGAGCAACCTCTGTCACCACATCTGGATAAACATGCCTGTGAAAAAGGGCCATTGCGCCGCCTTTTCCTTGGCCTACACATGCTATCAGCTCTGCCCTGCCATCTGGCCCGCTGCCCTCCCTAGTCGTCACATCACGTAACGTTCCCAGGCCTAGCAAGCTATCTTGCACTTGGAAGGTATACTTGTCTGGCTCATCAGGCTCTTCCTCTTCATTGCGTTCTTTGCTTTCTTCCATTTGGTAAATTTCCTCTAGCTCTGGGTCACTAACGTCACTTTCTTCTCCTACACCTTCGGCTGTCCCATTCTCACCCAACCTTGGCCGTTTTGAAGGCCTATCCTCGCCTGTATCGTCGCTCTTGCCAGTGTATTTGATCAGCAGTGAGTCTCCAGCTCTCGATCCAATGAACAGGAGGGAAGAACTCAGCGTGCACACACATGAAGGGATCACAGCCAAACCTGCCCGCACAATTGTCAAACCTTCCACCCTTATTCCGTTGAAGCCCAGTTTGAGCAGGTACAAGGTTCCATCGCCGACAGCCACCAAGCATGACAAGGGGGATAGCCAGGTGAAGTGTGCAATGTCCGTGCAGAGTTCCACATCGGATTTGGGTGCACCCACAGCCATGGATTCCACGCAGTTGGGGGGCATTTCCAACGGTCCCAGTTGCGGCATGTCCGGCTCAGGTTCCCCCTCTGCGCGCTTGGGAAACGGTTGCGTAGCTGCCAGCTGGTTGAGCAGCAGCACTTTGTTCTCCACCTCCGTCTGATAGATGAGTAGATTGGGACAGACAACCAAGGCCCCATTGGCTGGAGGTGGAACAGCCACGACCTGTTTGGCGTCGTGCGGCAACCCGTTGACGTCCCAGATGCGGGCGGCCGATCGCATGGACAGATTGAGAGACAACGCCACCGCCCTGCCTGTGTTCTTCCTCTCCCTCAGCCTTCCTGCCCATGTGGGCTCTCCTTCGTGCAGCACGAGCAGCACGGGTTCGCTGTATCCATTCAAAAAGGCGATGCTTTTGACCCTTCCTATTCCCAATTCATGCAAGTCCACCGTGTAGCTGCCGGCCACACCTGCTGCACCTTGTTTTCCTCCGGCCGCTTCTTCGTGTTCTTCGCCGAACGTGCTTCCTTCGACCGCCACCAGCACCACCAGTGCATCTGCATACACCACAGCTGCTGCACATCTGCCTTGTGGATCTGCAGCCACACGTGGCGGTGTTGGGAAGCTGCTCTTTCCACGTTTCAGCGCTTCCACGTCGTCGAACCCGTGCATGGACGTGGTCCGCAAGCTCCGCATGGCGGCGTCGAACTCCACCACGCACAGCTTGGCCGGTGCAAAGGCAAGCAAGAGCGCATCGCGCTGCTGTGCGAACGCTTGTTGCCGCGGCAGTGCCACCAGTCCTTCGATCCGTCCATGCAGCGTCCACGATCCCACCAGTTCCATGCGTGAGCTCGTCGCACGCGCACTTTCCGACGTCGCAGGATCTTCCAGCACGTCGTACACTTCCAGCACGTTCGCTTTCGCCAGCACGAGGTTCGACGACGCGCCTGCGCCGTCGCGTCCCGATGCGATGGTGAAGTCGGCACGCACCGCCACGTCCACCGCCGTGGGCGCTTGCGCCTGCTTGAACACGGCGAAGCTCATGCTCGTTCCTTCCCTTCCCGCTCAACGCTTCCACGCGCGCCTGCGCCGCCGCGACGTCGACGGACGTGTCGCTTCGTCGATGGAAGCAATGGCCATCGGTGTTCTGGAACCACCCCGCCATGGCCACACTTGGATGGCTTGGATGGGGACCACGTTGGATGGTGCTTCGGTCAAGACAACGTGGACTGCACATCCACCACAACAGTGCACAGGCAAGCAAGGAGAAACCACAGAGGTGCACCACGCAACGGAAGGCAAAGGGACAGCAAGCCCGTGCGTGGCAAAAGGAAGAAGACACAGCGCAGTGCGAGGAAACAGATGACATGCCAAACCCAACACAAATCATGTGGCAGGCAGTGGTGTACAGTGGACATGGAAAGACATCCAAGTGCTGGAGGTGGTGCTGGCATCATCGAGAAGGACCATGGAAACAATCAGGGGTCTCCGTCCTCCGAACTGGAGTCGTGAGACAAGGCGTGTCCCAACGTGCCAGAAAATGTGAACCAGGAGGGAATGCGAGGCTTGCGCCGGCGACGGACCTCCATCTTCTCGTGCTTGAGCGATTGCATGCACTCGTCCAAGGTAAGCTCGATGCCGCAATTGGCCTCAATCGCCGATAGCTTCTCCCAGGTCGCCCGCATGCCCTGCAACATAGTCTCAGACAGCTCCTCCCTCGTGGGATTGTACACGATTTTGGCGTATTGACGCCAGGTGGTGGGCATCACAATGGTCACGTCGCCTTCCCAATCTTGACTCCCCAACGTGAAAAGCCACTGAATCCCACCGAAGGAACGTGGTATCAAAAAGCGCAGCTGCTTGCAACGGTGCTTCCACTCCAATTCCAGCAGTCGAAACACCGTGGATGCAAAGGGGACGCGAAGCCAGTTGAGTCTCCTCTTCAAGCGCAAAAAGGGCGTGATGTGCGGGTTTGTCTGTGAAACAATGAAGTAGTTGACGTTGAAGAGCTCGCTCAAGGTTCGCATGGGCAAGTCCACCCTCAAGCTGCCGTCCCGCCACATGCGCTCCTCACCACGTCCTGCCTCTGGCGTATACTCCACGAACCGACCGTCGATCGCCTTTGCCATCAGAACCGTGGAAGGGAACAGCCCTGGGAACGCCGACGAAGCCGCGACTGCACTCCAGATCAGTACATGAGGGGCGGTCAGATAGTTGAGCACACGACAGGGCTCTTTGATGGATGTCGGGCTAACGCTGATGTTCAGAATGCGGCCGGAATGATCATATGCTTCCTGGAAGGTGTAGTCTCCGAGTATGCTCCGCAACTGCTCTTGAAAATAGCTGTGATCTTGCAGTGTTCCTGTCTTCATCATCTGCTTCAGAAGGCTGGTGGTTCCGCTGTGCTTGAAGAAGGTCAGCTCCATTTGCGTCAAGGCCCCAGAGTTGAATGTCCCCTCCAATTCAGCATCTGTCTTTGTGGCCACAATGGCACAAATGAGGGCCCCAACGCTACTGCCTGCCATGATCCGCGGAAGGAGTCCTTTCTGCAAGAGAGCATGGACGACCCCCAGATGGAACACGCCCAAGGCACCGCCACCGCTAAGCACAAGCGCCGTCCTTCCGTGCCCATGTCGCGTTTCTGCAAGGAACTGCAGTTTTTCGTCGGGAGTGACATCCGGCAACGGGTAATTGGTCAGGTATTTGAGCTGCATTTTCACTTCTTCGATGTATTCTCGTATGGTTTCCGGTACCCCAACCCTGCGTGTCTCGTGGATGGCTTTGTTGGTGATGTTCCCCAGGTTTCTCGGCTGGTCGCATCGCAGGGCAAAAGCCATTTCGTTGACGTTCCCTTCTTGCCTGACTCTTTGCAGGTGTTCCAACCTTTCCTTCAGCAGCCCTTGGTCGTAAAAATCTTCCTCTTCTTCTCGTCCTGGTCCTCGCAAGGCATCCAATGCAGCAGCAGCTTTGGCCCAAGCACCGAAATCGACGGCTTGGGCCATTTCCCACTCGAGCTTTCGCCTCACTCGCATCACTTCCAGCACGTTTCGGCTCCAAGTCATCACCTCGAGCACGATGCGACCGGCTGCATACGTGCATGCGCACCAGAGGACGAGCCGCACGCTCGGTCTCTTCGCCAGGTCGACCACCACCACCGGCGCGGTGCTTTGAACTCGCTGGATGGTTCGCACGAGCATCGCTCTCGTGCGGTCCACGCCCTGCTGCAGCACGAACAAGCACAGCTGACGTGCGTTCGGCACCTTCGTCCACGCACGCGAGAGCTTCCTGCGTCGGCAAGTGGCGCCATGCCGTCCCACCTGCACCATCGCCTCGTTTCCTGCGGCTTCCAAGGACGTGGACGGCCGCGCACGTGCGTCTCCTCCTTCCATGCGTCCGCCAGGCGTCCTTGTCGTCGTTTCAGACGCCTCCTTCGTCGCACGCGCGCGCGCTTCTTCCTTCGACGTGGCGATGCGACAGGTGTTCGTCAACAACTCCGAAACGTGGTCGGTGTCGAATCCACGTGGCACGTGACACTTCCGCACAGGAGGTGGTCCACGAACCTGGACCACGAAGGCGCGACGAAAGCGAGGGAAGGAGGACGTTTCACGTGTAGAAGCGTGAAACGCGACCAGGAACGCGTCCGGTGTTGTCGTGGGAAGCGTTTCTAGCTTTGGTGCGCTGGTGCGGGACAACCAACGAGCTTCCAACCTGCAACGCACATGGACAGGCACTTGTCCTCGACCGCCTTCCCCTCGAGCTTTCACACGATCTTCGTGGTGCACAAGGCCGTTCCTTCCGCGAGGATGGAGATCGAAGACAACGCACCGCGATGCGGAGGTGGCGTACAGGCTCGCAAGACGTTGCTTTCCTCTTCCCACGTCCTGCGACACCTGGTTTCCAATTTGGCCGTGGATTCCTGGCACGCGTTCTCTAAGCCTGGCACCACACCTCGTTTCTGCAGAACATGTCTTCGTCATCTTGAAGAATTGGACGAATGGTCGTGCAGGAACGTCTCCGCACGTCCGCCACGCTTCTCTATGCGAAACGTAGGACGACAGGTGGCGATTCGCGCCGATATCGCCACCACGACCCCACCACGTCTTCGAGAGAATAAACTCTCCAGGTGTCTTGGTTCCCCCCTTGGATGCCCGAGGAACGGATCGTCCGGGGATGCGGACCCCCCCTGGATATCTCTCTCTGAAAATCCCGGGGGTTTGAGAAAGGGGGTCTGGATGCCCGGGGGGAACGAAGGCGTCCATCTGACGAAGCGAACAACGAGGAGAGGCGCAGGAGAGCTGGTCGACTGGACAGGTGTCGCAACACCATGGACGAGCATGGACCAGGCGGAAAGAAGGAGGAGAGGAAGAAAGACCGCGTCAAGAGCGTCACCATGACTCCGAACGACGCGTGGCTGCGTCCGAAACCGCCCAAGGAGGTCCATCGAGAAGCCAACCTACCACGAACCACGGAAGACCACACCTCCGAAGAGGACAAAAACGCGTCCAAAACTGCGTACTTCGAAGAGAAGAAAAAATGGGCGAAAGAACAGCAACAGAAGTTCAAGTACGGAGACGTCATCGAAGATCCAAAACGACCGGTTGCACCGCTCCGAGATCGACCCGTCAAACCAGGACCTTACTTCGAGTACGAGCTCACAAACAACCAACGCGTGGTACACGAACTAGACGGCGTGAACTACCACGTGGGAGGATTCAAACCGCATAAAGCGAGGTGGTGGGACGAGAAATTCGTGCGTCTGTTGGGTACGAAACCCATGCATGAACCTGGGAGGAAAATCGTCAGGTTCAGTGAAAAGCGGCTCCTGAAGTTCGACTGGCTATGGACCTGGAGAGGAACCATCCTCTCTTCTTCCTTCATATGGTCGCAATTGGCACTTGTATACTTGATCGGGGGCATCACTTTTGTCGTGGCCTATTTTGCTCAAACAAGCAAATCTGGACGCTTTTATGAGGAACACATCAACGGCGGAACGGACGATCTCGTGGAGGTTCTGGAGATCTTCGACGAGATGCAGGAGATCGCAACAATCGGAGAAAGTCTAACCTTGTTGGTGGCCTTTGTCTTGGGTTTGTATGTCACAAAGCAGGTCGACATTTTCTGGAATATCCGCCAACAATTCTTTCAGGGGGTTCTGAACTCAGTTCAGAGCATCTGCATTCGCATGGCCATTTACTTTCCAAGTAATAACCGAGAAGATGTTGATGCACGCGAGACGGTCCTACGATATGGACTCCTTAGCACAGCCCTCCTGTTCAAAGATGCTGCCGAGGTGGACGTGTGGACGATGCGCCAGAGGCATGCAGCAGGAGTGCATGATTTGTCAGATCTGGTGAGAGACGGCTTGCTCACAGAACAAGAGGCTGGTCTCTTGCAACACTGTCCTGCTAAATCACAGGTGGTTTGGGTATGGATTGCTTCATTTTTCACAAAGATGTGCTTGGATGGAAGGCTCCCTGATCCGCTGAAGAATCAGGAAGCCATCCTCCAGGAGTGCACCAAAGCAAATTGCAACGTCTCATTTGTGCTTGGACGTATCAACACCCAATATCCACTCACATACAGTCATTTGGTCGTTCTTATGGTGAAAGTGCTCATTTACATTACGGCTGTTCAAGCCGGGTACATCACGGCTATTTCGGTGATTTTCCACTACAGCTACTGGGCTGTCACTCAGATCATCATGCTTACAGTCTTGACAGTGTTCCACCAAGGTTTGATTGACATCAAGGAGCACATTAGCAACCCTTTCAGGAAGAACTCCACGGACTTCTCATGGAAAATCTTCCACAGCAGACTGTGCAATGAGTGCAAAGCTATTTTCGATGCGGGGGCTGCTCCTCCATACACCAAGCCAGAGAGACCGAAGCCAGCGGTCCTACCTGCGCAGCTGATCGTTCGACAGATCATCTCTTCTCGCCTCCGGCATTGATGAATTAAAGTTGTGCCGGTTTCTACTCCACTCGTACTTCCATGTCTGCGCTTGGCTCCACCGCGGTCGCCGAGGCAGGACCCATGGCTGCCCCTTGCTACAGGGGCGGACGACGGTTCGCAGGACCTGAGGGACGAACCTCGAAAGTGTCGAGCTGGCACACACCGACACCTGGACGAGCTTCGACGAGCGTCAGGAACGCGTTCGACGTCGCGAACACGGCGCAGGCGATGTTCGGAGGAGTGAGGAGGAGTGTCTGGACGGTCCTGTGCCTCTCCTGGTGCTGTAATGGATGGAGGTGCGAAGCCTATCGTCCGAAATGTGCGGAGGATCCCATGCTGGTGATCAGCGAGGTGAAGCTCGGTAACTCTGCCTTGACTGCTGCAGGATTTGTGGAACTCTACAATCCGCTCCCTGTAAGTGTCTGCTTGGATCCAATCGAACTGTCGATGGAAAGACGCGAGGAGAATCAGGGAACTGTGCGTTCAACTTACAGATTCAAGGACTGCAACGAATGCAACAGCATCATGGACTCGTGCTGCCACACGCTCCCTGCATTTTCGTACCACGTCGTCGAAGAGAAAAGAACTGGACCTGCTGGAAGTCTCTGTACAATTGTGGAACTCCCCGTGGCAACTTCACCACCTACCAACGTGTACCTTCTCAACAGCTCCGATGCATCCACGGTTGATTACACGACAATTCCAGACAGCATTCCAGATCACTGGTCGTGGGCAAGACCAGCAGACGGCAATCTCGAGTGTCCGGGGCTTTTTGAGCCAACCACTCGCCCTACCCCCATGGGATTCAATGATTTTGAAGCTCTATCCCTGAAAGAGTCAGACCTGGAAAGAAGAGCCATGTCACTTCTCAACAGTTTTTCTGAGGGAGAGATCGATAAACTGTTCAAGTGTGGAAAAGGAAAGGTAGTGCCTGAACAGCTTGAGAAGGGATATTACACAAAGGGGAAGTACTTTGCAGGCAATTGGAAAAAAGGTCATTTCATACGGGAGGTGCGTCGGCCTAGATTTCAGTTCCGAGAATTCGAACCAGGCTTCTGCATTTGGGTTGGGGATCCACGTCAACAGAATGCCAAATTTATTAGGAAACCATACCTGCAGTGCGAAAGAGGGCGGTGGAGGCACGCAAGATTTCGTGAGGGATCCTACGAGGATAAGATTGAGCCGCCATCCTGGGTCAGAGGGGGGGTCTCAGAGGCAGGTTTCTATGTGCCGGAAAACGTTACCATGCCAAGATATATCCCCAGCAAGTGCGAACCCCATGAGGTGCTGACAGTGGATAAACTGGACATTCCGCCTCCTGGTACTGGCATCACTCCCTATACTTTCTTATGCATCTGGTACAAGCTTCCAACGCCTTGCAACGTAGTAGCGGGCCAGACCACTCTCCCCCAAAGCGACACCGCTGTTCGAGAAGATGTCTTTGCACCTATACCTGAGACAACTGTGGTCCCAGAAGCTGTAACTGAGGGCATTGAGGGAGGATCGATAGAGTAATCCCCTTAACTCCAAAGAATTGATGTAAATATGAGACACGATTGCCATTTCTTGCTGCATGAGGGAATGGTCCAAGACAGCAAAGATGGCCGAAAATTCTTCGCAATATGCTTCAACAGCATGGCAAGTCCTGCCTGTTGCATTAGCTTCTACAACTTCGCCCCATTCCAACCAGCCCCTTATGAAAGCCGGCTAACCGATTGAAAAGTTGCAGGGTGGGGACCATCCTTGCAAGTCCAAGAGATAGTGGCGAAGCGGTGGGATCCAATTCAGCCATAAAAATGCATACCTGCAACTTATCCCCATGACTTACTTTTGCTAACCTCTGTTGGTAAGTGCAATGGTGTCAGGTTGCAAATATACGCGAGAATGGAATTTCTCAAAAGTGTACTTACCATGCATAGATGAGCTTGCACGCATCTTCATTCACGGTTGTTGAAGGCTAGTCGCTCCAGTCGTCCTGGTCGTCCATCAGATGCATGCAAGATGACGCTTCGAATTTTTGCTGCAAGGGGGAAGTCCAAACGATCATTTGCCTATCGAGGGCAGCAGAAATCATCTCTTCCTGATACGGACGCCAACAGCAGCATTTGACAGGGTTGTGGTGCCCCTTCAGAAGTGCATGTCTCACTCCTGAGCGACAGTCAAAGGAGGAGATGGTGTTCCCTGATGGAGCAAAAATAAAGCTGCCATCTTCTGCAACTGCCATCTGGATTTGGTTGGAAACATGTGGAGGCCCATTCTGGTAATGCGTGTTCGTCTCCTTGCCATTGGCCATGTCCCAGGAAAGAAGTCGACCCTCCTTTCCATAGCTCATAAGATACTGGCCATCCTTTGAAAACTCAAGAGATACAACTGGGAAGTGCAGAGTGCTGGTTGCAAGTGGAATCACGTTGGACTTTCCTGCTTTGGGCACGAATTGTGCTTGGCGCATCACTTTCACGTCCCTTTTCAAGGAGGAAGGAGTGCTCATCTTGGTGCGTGTAAGCTGGCTATCTGCACCTGAATTTGTGTGATGTTGATCGTTTGTTGTGCCTCCATGATGAAGGGTTATTATAGATGCAGGTTTACGAATATCCCACATTTTGATTTTGCCATCATGAGCACCGGACATGAGTATCCACTCATCCGCAGGGTGCCACTTAAGGGCCCCCACCGGGCTGCGGTGCTCATTCAGTGTGCAGATGGATGCACCAGACTCGATGTTACAAAGGCTTATTTGCCCGCTGGCTGTTCCTGCAGCGATCAAACAGTGATTGGTCGACACCTTTGACATCCCGATTGCATGAACGGCACTCCCCAAACGATACTCTGTGGCCGCTTCCATGATCGAAGTGTCCCAGAGCTTCACCGTTTTGTCCAAGGAAGCTGTCACATACATACCGCGGTCGAAAGGATAGTACTGTATGCTTAAAATGCTGGCAGTGTGTCCAGAGCACGGAATCCTTTGCGTTGCATGCACACTTAGTGTCTCAGCAGCTGATGCGGTGCTACAGAGTGGTTGGTGCACGTTCATTCCCATGTCGTCTTCGCCATTGGACCTGTCCATATCATAGAGATAAACACATCCATCCGATGCTGCACAAAGCAAGTACCTACCTTCTTCCGCATCTAGATCCATCCAATTGACCGCACCGATTCCACTGCTTTGGATCTTCTTCCTCCGGTGGAGTTCGAGGATCCCATTGCCTTGACGCACCAACCTCCTCTGCAGCAACGACGGCGGTTCTAGTCCCATCTGCCTCCGCATCAACGACGGCCACACCTGCACCACATCCTGCGGTGCATTCGTCTCCATCCCGACGCCATGCGATCCACGCAAATGCGGCAGAGCTGGTGCATACAACGCGGATTGCAGTTCTCTCGACTCCAGACGAATGTCTTCGGTTCCACCTGTGCAGAAATTCTACCAACACTCAAGGCAATGGACCATCCAAGGCTCACAAGTTGCATGGGGTGGTCCAAAACAACACCAAGGTGCTGCCAGAGATAGAGGCACGAAGATCACGCGAATGCGGTCCACGGATTGGACAAAGCCAATGCATGGAGATGGTGCTTGGTTTGCGACGTTGGCGAGCGGCGAGGGTAGACCGCACCGACCTTGGGGGAAGGCGACAACAACGCCAACCAAACTGTTGAGTGTGAAAGCCACGTGCATAGGCAGACGTAATCGGTATCATGTACGACCCATCGAGGCGGATTCCACGAAACGCCTGCAGCTCCGCTTACGAATGCTTGAATCAAGTCTGTTTTCTTCAAGCACCACAAAATTACAAGATGGATGACATGGAATACTCGGTGCTTCCAATACTCCACCACCCGTTTGTTACCATCTCTCGTACTCCGGACAAAGCCGTAGTGGAATTTTTTGGCCTTTCATGCTTCGAGTTAACAACACATTGCATGCACAAATGGCCATTGTACCTACCCATCGTCTAGATTTAGTTCGAGCGCTCTCTCAATTTTTCAATACAATCGCCAGCAAACACCGTACATTCCCTACGAGGAGTTGTAGTAAACTTGTTTTTTCGTTGTTTTAAATGCTTGTGATGGTTCGTTGGTCTTCGGGAAGGTCAACCCCATACTTATTGCAAATTTGCATTCGGATCTTTACAAGTCCCTGGTGTATCAAAGCATCATAATGTCCGTAAATTGACAACTTGATGAGTGTTCGTAGACAACTTTTCCACTCGTCCTCTTAATAAACCATCGAGACAAACGTGCGGAAGCGGTAGAATCTTCCATGTTCACCAACCTTATTAACAATACCTAATCCTCTTGTTGCAAAACGGAGGAGTGAAGAATACGCATTGTGATGGACCTAGTGTCGTCGACCCGGTCCACTCGCAAGGTCCTCCTGTTCTTTTAAAGCGTATTGTCGTTGAATCTTGGGAGTTATTTGTGGTTGTAAGTTCTCACAAGGGAACGGACGCAAGCTTTGCTGAAGTAGGTTGGTGGAAGAAGGGAATGGTTTTGCACGTGGAAGAATCCATTCCTCCGTGTCGATAGAAGTTGGCCCTTCGCCATCAAGCGAGCGGAAGGGTGATCTTAGCAAATTCAATCTTTTGAGAAGGAACGAAGTAGAAGCATCTCAATCCACACTAGCATAGCTCATTTGAGGCAACGAGTTTGCAAGCCCCTTCGATTGTGGAGTTGCAACCACATTGCCTTCGCTCCTTTAAAAGGAAGATTCTCGCGTGGTCTTGCGGAGGGTTCCACGTACAATTTGCGCGCACAAACACCACAACGTGCCCCTTTTTGAAAACCCTCACGAAGAAACGCATCGCCAAAACAACGTTTCCCATAAGAGAAAAGCACGGTTGTCTCCATTTCCACAGGAAACGGTAGCTCAACGGCCGTACTAGCGCGCTTGCATCGATCCACGCACTTTTCCACGCGGAGCTAGTGCATCCTTGACGATGCACTTTTCAATAGTCTCATGCACGCACAAAAGGATCTCCAAGTTCGCCTCTCCATGTCGTGCATTTCCCCCGCGGACAGGGGCAATGCCCACGTACGTGAGTATTTGGTTGGACGAGGAAGGCTTTCACGTTAGCGAACGTTGTCTTGGGTTGGTGGCTATTACGGCTTTCCTACGTCGTCGCACGTGTTGGCTAAATGGTTGGCGATGTGGCAGCCATTCGCATCTCGCCAAGTCGAAGTCGGATGGCTGGGTTCGTACCCGCGCCCATCGGGCTTCGAAGCTTCTGCGACGTCGGATCGATGCTTCCTTCCAGGTGGCACGATCCGATTGGCGGTCGGCTGCTGGTAAGATCGGAGGGCCGTACGATCCGAAAAGGATGCGTGAGGATGGCTCGTGACCGATCGTGTCGGGGCGAGGGTTGCCCTCTGCGCGCATGGGTCCGAACCCCGCAGCCTCCTCTCATATCTCGGACATCTCGAACCATACGGATACATTCGCGCAGAGGACCTCGTCGCCTCCTGTTCATCTCTCGCCCTCCGAAACCTCATTCTTCCCTCTTCTTTTCCCACCTCGGACCACATCCCGCCGAGGTCCTTTCCTCGTCCTTCCTCGTCCCGCGTTCCTCGTTTTCTCCCTTTCCTCCCCCTTCTTGCCGCCTCGCTTGGACCTTGTCCCGTCGAGGAAATCCGTCCTCCGCTCCAGGTCTTCTTGGCGCTTGCGACGGACGTCCACCAGTGGCGCAAGCGTCGGTGGACGAACATCGCAGCCAACACCTCGTCGCAAAGGCACCAACGGCGCACCCAAGCGTGCCGTGCGCGCGCCTGTGGACGTGTGGACGTCCACAGGCGCGCCTGAAGGTCTCGGCCTGCGCGGCGGGAGTGCCGGGACGCGAGACGCGACCGGCCAAGGTGGGGTTGCGTCGACGCCTGGCGGGAAACACCGGCCGATCCAGAGCGAACGTGGCCGTCGCGCAGAGCGAAGCGAGGCTGGAAGCGGATTTCGAAGAATCGATCAAGGATTGGAACAATTGCAATGTGTCGTCCGTGGACTTGGACGAAGGAGGAGGGGAAGACGCCGAGCGATTCCTTCTCGCAGCCGTGGATATGGGGACCAATTCCTTTCACATGGTAGTCGTGCGGGCAGACATGCAAGGCAGGTTCAAGGTGGTGGATCAAATGAAAGAAGTCGTGAGGTTGGGAAGCGGAGGCGGAAAATTCAACATCATCTCCGAAGAAGCCGAGCAGAGGGCCTTTGCAGCCATGAAAAGACTCACCAAAGTGGCCGAAACCAGAGGCGCCGTACTGCGTGTGGTGGCCACCAGTGCGGTGAGGGAAGCCAGGAACGGATCGGCGTTCATCCGCCACATAAAGGAAGAAACAGGCATCGAAGTTGAGACCGTGAGTGGTCAGGAAGAAGCGAGGCTCATCTACATGGGAGTGCTACAAGCGCTTCCCGTGTTTGACAAAACTGTGCTGACGGTGGACATTGGAGGCGGTAGCACAGAATTTGTTGTTGGAAGAGAAGGTCAGCCTTTGGTGGCCATGTCTCTCAAAATTGGGCACCTGCGCCTTGCGGAACGTTGTTTGGGTGGGGAAGACTTGCCAACCTTGGAGCAGTTGATTGAATGCCGACGCTACGTGAGAGCGGCATTGGCAGATGCCGGTGTCGCAGAAAACGTGGTGCAAGTTGCCAAGCAGTACGAAAACGTGCCCTTCCGTGGGTTTGAAATGTCCGTGGGTACGAGCGGCTCCATCGAGATCTGCGCGGCATTCATCGCAGCAATGAGGAAGGAAGAATCAAGCCAAAAGGAGCACGAGAATGGCCACCCTCCAGAGCTGCAGGAACAGGAGTTCAAGCGGTCAGAGCTCAAGGCATTGGTCAAAATGCTGTCATCAACGCCGCCCTCTCAATGGAAGAAAGTCAACGGCGCGAGGGACAGGCACCCACATTCAGTTTTGGCCGGGGCCATCTTATTGGAGGAGATTTTTAGCGTGTTGAAGGTAGACCAAATGAAGATTTCGCCGTATGCTTTGAGAGAAGGAGTGATCGTAGACTCGCTGATGAGAGCACTACCGGACTTTCATCCCACTCCAGATATCCGGCGAGAATCCGTCCTCCACTTGGCACAAAGGTTCGATACTGAATGTAGAAAACAGAGTGCCCTTCACAGTGCTGTTCTGGCACGGCAGATCCTTGAAGGATTGAAGAAGGGTCCCCATGCATCTAAATTGGCCCTTTCCATCGATGACAACATGGCGTTCTTGATGGAAGCAGGCACCATGCTTCACTTTGTGGGTATGTTTATTTCTCATGCAGGTCACCATAAGCATGCGTACTACCTGATAAAGAACAACGAGCATTTGCTTGGGTTTTCCCCACTGGAAATTGAGATCATTGCCATGCTTGCCAGATACCACAGAAAGAAGCTGCCCAGCATGAAGCATGATTCTTTTGCGAGACTTCCTCCGGAGCTCAGAGAAAAGATAACGGTGATGTGCGTCATCATCCGATTGGCAGTAGCGTTGGATCGGAGGAACACTGCTTGTGGTGTAAATAGTGTGGAAGTGTTGCACGACGGCGACACTTGTGTATTAGTTGTAGTGCCTAAGGAGGTTCCTGAGGAGCAAGGTGGTGGTCTGATGGACATCAGTTTGGAGTTGTGGGCTGCTCGTCAAGAGCTTTCCAACTTCTCGGAGGTGTTTGGATTAGCGACAACTGTGGTGGAAGGGCACCCAGAGGATCCAAACGTTGACAGGGATGGAATCTTAAGCAGTTGATAAGTGTAGATGGAGCGGTCGTTGGAATGAGGCAGCGCTGCTGTCAAAATTTGCCTTGAACTCGTTGCTTCTCAGTAGCGCTCACTGCTGCTGTGGGTAGCCGATGCATTTGGCCCTACGGCCTTGGTAGAGATACTCCCAGATTTTCTTGCGCGGCAAAGCAAGCACGCTCTCGTTGTTGTGTAAGATGCTTTTCATATCTTTTTGTATCGTTTTCTCCCCGCTAATGGCATGCATCCGATGGCTATCTTTCCTGCGTCTACGCGCGGCAGAGGCGTTGGATTTCTGCCCCATGTTGTGGGAATTGTTGCAGGAGCTTTTCTTTGGTATCCCCTTGGAGGAGTTCGAAGTCCTGGAAGTCAAATCCAGGTGCCACGGTACATCCGACCAGGGAGTAGCAACGTTCTGGATCCACGTTTGGATGGATGACGTCGTGGTACACGCCAAACCAAGGTCCTGGATTTCCTGACGGCACCACGTGCTGCACCTTCTGTCCGTGCAGGATGTCCTTCCCAAGTTGCACTTGATCCACGTGGTTGTTGTCTTGGTCGAACACCATCAGCTTGAGCGGCAATCCCAAGTAGAAGTGCCAACCTTCGGACGCACGCATGCGATGCAGATGCGAGGCATCTCCTTGCGGCAACAAGAACAGGATGGCGGTGGAACCGTTCCTGGATCCGACGTATCCTTCCGGCAGCGCTCCTTCTTCCACTTGCCACGCGTCGCGGTACGTCTCCACGTAATATCCGCCTTCTGGATGCGGCTTCATGTCCAGACGACGCACCAGCTCCTGCATCGGCGGCATGCCGTCCATCCCCGATGCGCTTCGACGACGTCTGCACCTCACCACGACGTGCCAACTGCCCACCGCAACATGGAGCTGCGAGAGCTGCGAGCCTGGCGCACGATCGGCGCGTGCGCGTGGTCCTGCCTCGTGTGCGGATGCGTGGCGCACGTGATGCTGCGAAAGAGCGCCGCGAAGGCGGCGATGGCGTGGACGTCGGCCGTCGTGCCGGCCGCGACGGCACGTGCGCGCGCAGCACGTGCTGCGCCGCCGAGCGGGAGGAAGGCGAGGAGGAAAGCGACGGTCGTGGACGCGGCATGCGTCTTCGCAGGCGTCGGATGCGCGGCTGTGTTGGCTGCGCCGGCCACCTTGGCGGCGATGGACGTGCGACACCTCCTCCCAGGTGCGTCGGGAACGTGCATGGACACTTTGCACGTGCTTGCTGCGAACGCATGGAAGAGTGGACTGACCGTGGAAGCGAACGATCGGATGGAAACAGACACGAAACAAGTGTGCGCGTTTGGGATCGTGTTGGCCGTGGTGCACACGTGGAAGTGCGTCATGCGAAGCGAGAACGTGCTCGCCTTTCCAGTGGTGCAAAGACACAGGCTGTATCGATGGAAGCAAGCGTTCCTCGAAAACGTCGCAGATGCGATGGTGGGAAGCTTGTTGGGTGCCACAGTGCATGCAGGGATCGTGTGTGCGGTCGAACGGTCGCTCCTTGCACTTGGTCCGCGACAATTCCTCGTACTCCTCCACATGGGATGGTTCCTCAGCTTCTGTTGGGAAACCGCCGGTGCCATCGTTGACATTGTCTTCACCGAATACGTCTGCTTTGGGAAGCAACCGCCCGATGCTGCCAGCCAACGAGCACACAGCGAAGCGTTGCTGGAACAACTGCAAGAACAGGACGAGTATCTCGGTCATTTGGCATTCTTGGATCTGGCGTGCCTGGCCGGGAAAAAGGGACCTGGGGAATGGCGACAACGCCTGATCTACGACGACGAAAGTGGCAAGGTTTGGGAAGGTGTGGCAAAGGCATGCATCGCTCCTCTGAACATGGTGTTGATGGTACTCTCCACAGAACTGAAAAAAGTCAAGAAAGATGCACCCCAGAAGAAGACAGAGGCTCGGCAATGGAACACCCAGTACATATTTTCCACCTACCTTCCAGATAAAGCTGCCGCAGAAAACGGGGTCTTTGCAGTTGAGGCAGGCTACCAAAAGTGCGTCTGGGCTGGAGAGGCACTTTCGCACTTTATCGTAGATGCAAAGACGAAGGACAGTTTTGGGATTTTGCAGCTCTCTGACTATAGCATTGGACGGGTAGTTCGGCTAATGGTTTCGGCTTTGTGCGTGATTGAGACCTTCATTGCCCAGTACTCCTCGGCCTTTTCGGAGCCCAGTTGGATTGATGCATTCTCGGGGCAAAACTTCGTGAAGTGGGTATCCTCGAGGACCAAGCAGGGCAAAGCTGAAAGGAGAGTGGACTTTGGATACAAAAATTCCATCGATCGTGCCTGCTATGCACTTTATGACTCCATACAGGTTTCCTTGTATAGAATGGTGGACGCGTATGGGCCCGAACTGGAAGTCCTAGTCGCCCAGGTGGTGAACAAACCCGAATCCCAGTCCCGGGAGGTGGTGCTTGCCAAGCTTCGAAAGCTAGTGGAATATGCAGAGTGAAGGAATGCGATGTTTGATGAACATCATTCAGTAATAAATCGGACTGCCGGACGGTATCCCAGGTGTTTTTTATGAAGTACGTTACGGTGATGTAGCAACGCATGTTTGTGAGGCTTCATTGCGATCGGAGAAAGAAACAGGTACCCTGAAGAAAACATGGAGGGTCGGCAAAACATCTCACCGACAGGCAGGAATTTTTTAAGGCGGGGGCACATGTACTGCTGCTATGTGCGGGGTTTCAACGTGCATCCACACCAGCGACCTTACACGTTATCCGATGTCCCTCCCTGCTGTTGCTTGGCTCTCTCAAAGTCTTCCCTGGCTTTTGCATCTGCCTCTGCAAGCTTTTCTGGACACAAACACCCAGCTATACAGCGGGTGGGGATCGCAATGATGAGCACAATGATCAGGAAGATCAAGAGCAACGGAACAAAGATGACGATGAGCAGAATCATGCACAAAAATCCAACTCCCCGGATCCTGAGGATGGTTTCCAACCACTTGGGGATCTTGACGGGCGGCATGGCCGCTTGCTTGGCTTCCCAATCTGCGTAGGAGTCTGCGTTTTCGGCGTTGAAATCCACGTTGGACGCGTATCGATTGTAGAGTGCCTTCTTCGCGGGGTTGGTGAGCGTGTCGTAGCCGATTCCAACGATCTTGAACGCTTCTTCGGCGTGTTCTGCCTTGCATTTGTCTGGATGTACGATCCTGGAGAGCTTGTAGTAGTTCTTCTTGATCTGGCTAGGATCCGATTCCTTGGTCACTTTGAGGATGGCGTAGTAGTTCTTCTGGAAGGCGAGGATGCGCTGGATCTCCGTCTCCGCGTCCCGAAACACCGCCTCTCCATCCACCTTGGTCTTCAGACGGTTCAGGTCCGGTTTCTCGCCGGAGGAAGTCGCCATGGATCGTGCTTTCGCGTGCGCACTTCCTCGTTCCACGTGCGCCTCTCCGCCGTCGATTTCCCACCGCACGATTCTCGTCGATCTTCCTTTCCAACCGGGATCGTCCGGGTCGAGCCTCCTTTCAAATCTCGATTCGAAAGGAAAACGAGCCCGGTCTATCCGAAGACAGGCCCGGAGGAAGGCGAGATAGGAGAATATTCTCATCAAGGGGATGGCAGTGTTGATCCGGTGGTCACAGACTGCGACACACATGGATGGTGGTGGACGTGTGTGGCGCCTGCAGCGGCGCAGGTGACGACCGTGGAACGTGGCATTCGATCCATGGCGTGGTAATGGGCTTAGGGAACGGAATTGGAAAAGATGTGGTGGATGGAAGGGGTCTGGACGCGACCCTGGAACCGCATGTAGATGCTATGGGCCATCCTCCCACGCACAAATCGACGGCATCGCGTGGTCGTGTGGGATCCTCCTTGGATCCATCCACGAGGATTGCCACGCACAATTGCATCTCTTCAATCTGAAAAGGTTCCATATCAATGCCACCAATCCTTCCGTCCTGCATTCCATGCCACCTTGCGACTCCAATGTCCACCT
Organism: Picocystis salinarum; assembly: GCA_038048775.1. Lineage (NCBI taxonomy): Eukaryota > Viridiplantae > Chlorophyta > Picocystophyceae > Picocystales > Picocystaceae > Picocystis > Picocystis salinarum. The sequence continues at coordinate 41,302 of JBBULP010000503.1, read as the reverse complement.
GCTTGGAGAGAAGAGACAGAACGACGGTCGACCACGATGATGGCGGAGCAGCTGGAGCGGATTGCCAGCGAAGGATGTGCGAAGGATCGCGTGGAAAAGTACTTGGAGCTACTGCAGGATGCTGCGGAACGCGGAGACGTCGACGGGATGCTCGAGCTGCTCAGGCACGTGGTCTCGGATCGCGTGCCTCTCGTGGCCAGCCGGAACGTCGTGCAACGCTTCGTCGAGCAAGTCAAGGCGCTCCCGGCCGAGATGCACAAGCAAGTGGCGACGCAAGCCATACAAATCCTGCAGCCACGTGTGGTCTCCTTCGAAGAGCAAGTCGCTGCACTGCGGGAATCTCTCGCCGAAGTCCTGGCCCAAGACGAAGAGTGGACGGCAGCAGCGCACGTGCTGGCTGGCATCGACCTCGAATCAGGGAACCGTATCTTGGACAGCGAATACAAGCTGTCCAAGTGCGTGAGAATTGCCATGCTCTACCTCGAAGACGACGACGCGGTGCACGCAGAATCCTTCATCAACAAAGCGTCGTTCCTCCTGCCTCAGACCCAGAACAGAGAACTGCAACTGCAGTACAAGGTCTGTCATGCCAGGATCCTGGACTCGAAACGAAAGTTCTTGGATGCTGCACACAAATACTACGATTTGAGCCAGATCCACGAACGAATCGTGGAAGGACAAGAGGTGGACGAAGGGGATCTTCTTCGTGCCTTGGCTTCGGCAGTCACCTGCACCATCCTTGCCCCGGCCGGACCACAGCGGATGAGGATGCTGGCCGTGCTGTACAAGGACGAACGATGTAAAACGCTCCCAATCTATCCACTCCTGGAGCGTGTGTATTACGAGAGGATTCTCTCCCAAGAGCAAATCGACACCTTTGCGGAGGGCCTAGCTCCCCACCAGCTGGCAACTACCGTGGATGGCTCCACCGTCTTGGATCGGGCGATGGTGGAGCACAATCTGCTGAGTGCCAGCAAATTGTACAAGAATATCTATACGAAAGATTTGGGTGCTCTCTTGGGCGTGGACATGGCCAAGGCGGAGAGGATAGCAGCGCGGATGGTCACGGAAGGTCGGATGGTGGGGACAATCGATCAAGTGGAAGGGATCATTTACTTTCGAAGCTCGCAGGACGAACAACGGAGTTGGGACAGTCGGATTCACACCCTTTGTCAAGATACCAACTCTATTGTGGAGCGTGCTGCTTCCATGGGGATCAACGTGGACCTCTGAGTTGTGCTGTTGATCGCATTTCGTTCGGCACCGCATGTTTGGAACCGCCTTCTGCTGCACAATCTGAATATTGTACGTTCTGCACCTTTTTTCTCACGATAAATGCAGGTATGGATGCACGAGTGTTCACTGCTTGGCACCGCGAGACCGACCTCCTCTTTGACCTCGGCCTCCTGAACGTCCTCCTCCATCCCGACCAGGTCCACCTCTTCCTCTTCCACGTCCTCTCCCAGCACCGGAAGATCTTTCTTGTTCTTGCCTGGTCATTTCCTCTTCTGCTTTGGCAAGCATCTCATCCGGCACCCGCACGTATTTGATGGTGGTTCCTCGCACAAACGCTTCTGGCATGTGCCAGAATCGATCTCCGTTTCTCGACGTGCAGACCACTTCTTTCAGGTGCAGGTTCATCCACGTGTCGCATTGCTCTAGATGTCCGTTGAACGTCTCTCCGTTTTTCGTCTCCACCAGCTGTTCCTCGTCCGAAGCACCCATTCCCGCGTCCCACGTCAGCAAACCGCACGCTCTCGTCGCGTACGTTTCACGAACCACGTCTGCACGCACCATGGGTTGTCCTTCCGTCACTTTGAGCAGCGACAAGGGAAACTGCGTCGCCACGCTCGTCAGCACTTCTCACACGTTTCCACGGCCGTTCGCACCCATCCGCACGTCCACGAGCTCTCCGCCACGTTCCACGTGCTTCTGTTCGATCCTTCCTCCCTTTCCAAGCTCCGTTTCCATCGCCCATCCGATCCAAAGCACGCGCACACGCACCATCGCGCACCGCCTTGGTCGCGCACCACCTTTCGCAGGCGTCGTTGGGTTCGATTCGGTTCGTTCCCATCAAGCCTTCCTTTTCCTCCCTCCTTTTGACCCGGACGAACCCCTCGGATAGACCCGAAGCGATCCGGGACGAACCGGATGGATGCCCATGGGTCCTTCCCCTTTGGAGAATATACTCTCGGTGGTCCAAGGAGAGTGGGACGGCGTGTCGGAGACGGACGCGGATGCAGGACAGGCGACTGGGACCGCGATTTCGTCCTGATTTGCTCCTTGGAAGCGATACGAAGGATGAGTGGAGTGTAGCGTGGACGCTTGCGGTTGTGTCGGCCTTCCGAGACGGCGAGAGAAAGGAAGCGCAGAGCATTGGGAACCGTGGGACCACTCCTGCAATCCACGTTGAGGCTGGACGACTGCCTTCGCTTCGATCGACGGGCACGCGCACCACCCGACCTGGAGGTTGGAGGATCCCAAATCCATCTCCTTCCGCGCAAACCCAACGAGAGAACGATCCGCACGACACAACTTCCCACCGTCCTCCTCATGACAGGTCTGGAGAAGCGACACGAGGTCCGACGTCCAGTGGATGCGATGGATTAACCAGCGGGTTAACCGACAAGTTAACCGATGGGTTACGTCGAAGGACGAAACGAAAGCGGACGTGTCGGAACACGTCGGTGGGAGGACGATGGCGAGCGACATGGACGCTTCCGAACGCATCGCATGGACGCGTCTCGCGCATCGCAGGAAAATTGGGAGCAGGAAAGGCAAAGGGAAAGGACGTGGGACGTCCGAGGGTGGAGGAGACACGCGAAAAGAGAGAATGAGAGCGATGGTGCTGGACGTGGTGGAGGAGAAAGGACACTTTTACGTCTGGGGTCTGGCCGAGCAAGGACGACGAGTGTGCTGGCAAGTGCAAGATTACTGCCCGTACTTCTACTTGCATGCGCCCGTGTACCGTGAAAAAACAAGCAGGAAGAACGAAGGTAGATGGATCGACGAGGAAGACTGCCAAGCGTTCTGGACGGCCCTGCAGGAAAGAACAGGAACAGGATGCACCGTCCGACAGGTCCGGATAGTACACAAAAAACCCCTCATGTTCTACCGGCCCAATTCTCCGGAATCCGAACCGTTCCTCTGGATCCAGCTAGAACCGGGAGAAAGCACCCGCAAGGCAAGCGCTGCGTGTAGGACTCTCCTTCGCGGAGACTTCTTGAAGAGCAGAGGCTTGATTTTGACAGAAAGTGCCATTTACGAGGATGAAATCAAGCCTCTCACAAGATTCATGTGCGACGTGAACATTTCTGCGGGGAAATGGATCTCTTGCCCTTTCCCTAGGGGGAATACCAGGGTCCCTCATGCACAGGTACCGTGGGAGGAAATATGTAGTACAGACGATGAGCTGGATCATCCCGAACCCACCATAGTATCCTTTCGCACTTTGGTCGTGGATTGCTTTCTGTGCTCTGCAACATGTCAAGACAAGACTCCCCAGCCAGCCACTGATCCAATTGGCTGGATAGCGTGCTACGAAACTGAAATGGAAATCGATGGTGCATCGTACGAGAAACATGGTGGAAAATTGCACATCTTTGGTTGGAGACAGCTTCATCCTCTAAAAGAAGCTACAGCGCACTGCTATAAATCCGAGAAAGCTATGCTTGAAGGATGGTGTGCCTGGGTGAAAAGTGAAGCCGACCCGGATCTCCTGCTCACCTTCCAGGTTCGAGATACTTTCCAGACCATTCTCAAAAGGTCCAAGAGCTTGAAGATGGATGGTCTCGCCCTCGGTCGTGACAATACCTTCCTCAAATGTCAGTCTTCGGTGATGTACAGTGCTTCTTGGGTTCGTAGCCAATCGCGTATGTCTGCCACCAGCAACCAGGAGACCTTCAAGGCTTCTGTTGGCGGCCGTCTTGTGATCGATGTCCTGCGTCATGTGCTGACAAACCAGTCACTCTCTACATTTACTCTGGCAGACTGCGTTCAGAGTATCTTGGGAGAAACTTTGGAAGTTCTTCCTTCCTCGAAGCTTGCCTTGTTGTGGCAGGGAACTGCCAACGAAAGGCAAAGGCTCGTAAGGTACACACAAAGGAGGTTGGAGAGCACTCTAGCCCTCGCTAAAACAATGGGAACGTTGTCGGAATCCATGGAGATGGCTCGTGTTGCCGGCTTGACCATTCCTCAAGTTCTGTACAATGCGCAGTTGGTCAGGACTTTCAGCTTGCTTCTTCGCTTTGCTCACCAGCAAAATTACATACTGGGTGGGAAACTAGAGGCAGGCGCTCTGTCCGAATCCCCGTATCTGATGCATCCAAGCGAGCACAAAACAGCCGGATTCTATAGAGACCCCATTGCAGTGCTGGACTTTGCCAGTTTGTACCCTTCGATCTATCAAGCTCACAACCTTTGTTACACCACACTACTGCACCCAGACGATAGGAGCACATTGAAAAGAGAAGAAATGTTCATAACACCGACAGGAGCAGCCTTCGTGAGCACGAACATGAGGAGGGGACTCCTTCCAGACATTCTGGATCGATTGGTCCAAGCAAGGGATTGTGCCAAAACAACATTGTCAAAGTTAGATCCAAGCTCCCCCGCCTTTGGTCGCATGAATTCCCGCCAGAAAGCCTTAAAAATAACAGCAAATGCGCTTTACGGCTTTACTGGAGCAAGCGCTTCGCCGCTCCAGTGCGTGCCCCTCGCGGACTCCTGCCTGGCTTTGGGCTCTGCTGCCTGCCAGAAAGCAAAATGGCTGCTCGAAGAGTCTGAAAGCTCCGAGTCATCATCTAGTAAGGTTATCTACTGCCAGACAGACAGTATTTTTCTCCGTTACCCTGGTATGAAGACCGAGGATGCAATCCGGGCTGGACAAAAGGCTGCAGATATTGTGAGCAGAGAGTTCCAAGCACCAATAAGGTTGAAATTCGAGCGGGTCATGCATCCTTTCCTCCTTCTGCATGTGAATCGGTATGCTGGGAAAGCTTTTGAGAAGGTCGGAGACACGGGACACTTAGCAATAAAGGGCATCAGGTCTGAATGGAGGCAATCACCTCCGTTTTTACAGAACATTCTTCGGAATTCCCTGGAGTATGCTATAATGATGCAGGACATCCAGATGGCAGTTCACTTTGCCAAATCAGAGATTCAAAGGCTTCTACTGGAGAAGTGCAGCTTGCATGAACTCATAATGACCGGGGGCCTGTGGAGGATTTCCGGCAAGGAAATCGAAACTGCTGCTGGCAACCGTGGCGATGGTTCCGACATAACAGGGCCTCATGCAACTTTGGCAGTTAAGATGCTTCGAAGAGATTCAGGACGGATGTTCTCGCTCGGGGAAAGGATACCCTACATCCTTCTTGATGGATATACGACCCAAGAAGACGCTGCAGAAGATCCACTGGTGGTGCTCCAGGCAAGTGGTTTACCCAACTACGCGCTCTATTGGAACAACAAAGTCCGCTCTTTTCTCCACGAGATATTCCAACATCTCTTGAATGCCAAAGACCTAGAGGATTTGCTTGAAGGAAGTCATACACGGATTCGCCACACCCGATTCCCCAAGGACAGTACTAGAAATGACGCTTCCCCAAACTCCAAAAGGAAGAGACAGCAAGGATTGGGCAAATATTTCCAACAAAAGTACAAATGCTTAAAGTGTGGGCAAGCCATTCAAGCTGGCACGTCGTCTTTGTGTAGGAAATGCGCCAAGGAACCAGGCTTGGAAGCTCAAATCCTCCAGGGGTTGCTCCAAGATCGCAAGTCGGCGGAACTAAAGTTTCAAGGCATATGCGAAAAATGCCTGCGGTGTGATTCTAGCCTTCTATCGCAGCCTTTCCTTTGTCAAAACGGCGATTGCAAGTTTCTCTACTTGCGAGGGCGTGTGGCCGTGGATATGGAAGACCTTGATCGTGCCATCGCACGCTTTGATCTCCAGGATCCTGCATGAGAGTTTGAAGTGCTTCCGCACATGCAATGATTGGATGCGCGCAGAAACAAAAAGCATGGTTCTCTTGTGAATTCGGCGTTTTTTCCCTACAAGCGTTCTCGTTCCGGGGTGCCATCATGCAGCCGTATCTTCCTGCTGGGTTCCAGCTTTCTCTCTCATGTGCATGTATTTTTCCATTTCCACAATGTCCGTCCGTTCACCGCTTCTTTTTCTTTCCAGCCTTCTTCGTCTTGTTCTTGGTTTTGGTTTTCTTCTTTCCCGTCCCACCTTGCAGCGCTTGGAGTTTCTTTTTGACCTCTTTGGGTTTGAGTTTGTTTCTCTTGGGCTTCTCCTTCCCGCCCCCTTGTGCACACTCTTTGTTCCCTCGTTCGTCCTGCGCTTCATCTTCCGTCCATTCCTCTTCCTCCTCTTGGTGGAACGCAGTTTTGTGTCCCACTTGTTCCGGATCCAAAGCTTCGGTCACCACCGTGCTGACCAAGCCATCTTTCCAAGCGAAGGTGTCGCACGTGGATTCCTTCTTGGATCCTTCCAACGCCACACGCACGTCTTCTTGCGCTTGGCGTTGCGAGGCTTCTCGTTCGGCCACAGCTCGACGTTTGGCTTCTCGACGAGCTTGTCGAGCCGCCAGCCTCCGTTCCTTCTCTTTCCTTTGCAGCACTTCCAGTGCTTGTTTCCTACGTTTCGCCTTGCGCTGTGCAAATCCCGTCACGTACTCGCGATGTTCCGCAGGATCGAACGACACGTACGTCCCTTTGCGACGCTTGCCGTGCGCCAACGACGGCGCTTCCGCGTCCATCCTCCGCCACACGATTTGGCGGGAAGGAGATCGTCGATGTACAACTCAAGGTGGAATTCTGGGGAAGAGCCCCACCTTGTACAACCATCCACACCATGGTGAGGGAAGAAACCTTGGGATGGAGAAGAAGCACGAAAGAAAACGGTGGACACGGCGTGGAGCTGATGCACAGGTCGTCGTCCACACACACGAGTGGACGGTGGACGGACGCAAAGCGCCTGCAATCGCCAAGGCATGGCAAGGGTCCACCAGGTGGCAAATACCCTTCATCAACAATCGAAACCAGTCCCACAGACTCGAGGAAGGCACGGAACAGGGCTGTGCCATGACAATGTATCCACCATCCTACCTCAAAGGCAAAGCTTTCAACGCGAGAATGCTTACGCTTGTGCCAGTGGCAAATTGCCAGTGCAGGGGCCTTCCTCCAAACAGGTCCAGGCATGGTCGCAGGTCGAACATACATGGTGTAGAGAAAAAACGTGATGGCAACCAGTGATGAAGCATGCACCGGTGCTTACCTTGGGTTGTGCGAAATAATGGCATCCAAGTGGGATCACCCAAAGGAGATCCGTGAAGATTTACAAACATCTGCTGAGCACAAAATCACGGCACTTGGAGCAGGCCACACGACCCCCTCGTGGGCGAGGTCTGCTCGCTTGGAGCATCAGGGTGACACTACCTCTTTGCGCTGATGACCAGCGCACGGGAGTCCTGGCATTGCTGCAAAAGAATATCGTGATTAACACGCGGTACCGTCGACCAACCATGCAAACCATTACATCAGTGTCACGAGAGGAAAAAGAGGAGCACTCATGACACACCAATCAAGCAGTACAAAATTATGTGGGTCACAGAAGACCACTGTCCTCCAGTGCCTGGTCCAGTGTCTTTTTCTTCTTCTTGCCACGCTTCCCTTTCGAGTCCATCTCGTCCTTTCCGTCCACCAAGACGATCTTCCGCACGGACATTTTCTTTATCCCAGAATCCCTACCCTTGCCGCGGAAGAGGAATGCTGCCACGCCACCTGCCAAGGAAAGAGCTGCTGCACCCGCGCCAAGTATCAGGCCGTTTCGCGCCTTGTGTGATTCCTTGCGTTTGGTGTGCTTTTTTGTGCCGGCTTTGGCCGTGGCCGTTGAACCCCGTGCGCTCCCCTTGCGATCGCCACTCGCTAGAGCGGATGATTTGGACCCCGGACCTTTCTTCCCCTTTGATTGTGCTTCTTCGCCTTTGGCAGCTGCTTTGGGAGCGGGCCTGGGCGGGAGCTTCGGCAGGGATGCAACCTTCTTTGCTGGCTCGGCCAGCTTGGCGATGGGCTTGTCTGCCCCTGCGGATTCTTTGCCGCGGCTATCTAGCACAGGAGGTGCGGTCATGCTATCACTACTGGACACTTCTGGCTTATGGGCCGATGGTTTCGGCGGTTGCGCTTGCATCACCCTGGCTGGCGCTGCAAATTCTTTGGTTGGTGGAGTGGACATTCCACTGGCCTTGCGTGCGGCTCCCAACCTGACGGCGAGCTTTGGGGTCGGTTCTCTTTCCGGTTCCTTTTCTTCTTCGGGTTCTTCTTCCATCGAGATGTCCGCGAAAGACACGGTTCCCAACCACGCTCCTTCCTTTTCCTGGCTTTCTTCCGACTCGTCTTGCGTTCTTTCCTCTCTTCGATTCTCGGGGTCTTCGTGCGCGGACTCTTTCCGTTCCGGTTCTTCTTCGAACCGTATCTCTTCAATGGCATCCACTCGCACATCTTTCGACGGGACGGCCGTCTCTTGTCCTTGTTTTTGTTCGCGTTTGTCTTCGTCGTTCCGTTCGTAGGACCAGTCGCTCATCCACTTCCACGCCTTCCACGCGCCCGTGCTTTCCGCGCCGTAGTTCCACACGTAGCTTCCCAAAGCTGCGGTGGCAAAGGCAGCAAGCACGGCTGCGAGCACCTTTGCGTTTCGTTTCTCGCGTCAGCACGATCCCTTCGCTTCCGAGCCTCCCTTTTCCGACGCCACGCGTGCCCGTCTCGCGTCGCACCTCCACGCGGAGCTGTTTCCAGGACGCTTCGGATCCCGTGGTGTCTCCCATCCACGCGCCATGCGCGCACGCAGGCAGCAGGAGCCACGTGAACCGCGTCGCACGTTCCATCGCCTCGCGAAGGTGTCGGCGCATGCCGTCCTTGGCCATGGCCACGTCCACGAAAGTTAACCTCGAGTTCAGCCTCGATCTCCGAGGGAGAAACCTCAGCAACGGAAGGACCCCAGGGCAAGTTCACGAAAGGTTCACGAAGGAGGGACCGGTCTCCCGTTTCGTTCGGGTTCGAAAGGGAAGACGTTCCTTTGGGAAAGGAAGACTCGGATCCAATCGAAAGGGAAACCGGGATGCCAACAAAGGTCTCGATGGAGATCTCGATGGAGTCATCGAGATCTTGGGCCCGTCCATCGCGACCTTCGAGGGGAGGCGAGCCACGCAGCGGTCGCGACGCGTTCCCAGCGCCAATCGCGCGTTCGCGGCGCACCATGGACGCGACGTGGCGGTGGAAGGCGGCCTTGCTGTGTTCCTGGTGGGTGGCAAGCGGACGAGCGGCGTCCAAGGCGGAGGAAACGGCCTGGAACGCTGGCGGAACGGCCTCGGACGCGTGTCCTGCGGGTGTGGAAGTGCGTTGGATGAAACCGACGCGTTCCAGCGTGTACGCGACGCCGCTGATCACGCAGTTCTTGGGCGAGGATGGAGACAAGTCGATCGTGGTGCCTTCTTTCCATCGGTACTTGGAAGTGATGCGTGGATCCACGGGTGAAGAGGTCCCAGGTTGGCCTGCGGAACATCCCAGCGACGTCCACGCCACGCCGTTGTTGTACGACGTCGACGACGACGGCGCGTTGGACGTCCTCTTGGCCACGTACGACGGACACATGCTCTTTTACAAGGACAACGGGGAGCTGATGAAGCGTCGCAGCTTCCGCTTGCCGTCCTTGAAGGTCAAGGAAGGCTGGTACGTGGGCCTCAAGCCAGACCACGTGGACCGCGACGATCCTGACGTCGGCCTTCGCGACACCCACACCGGCGATGCAGGCGCCGAATTGCTGAGCGAAAAAGACATCCTCACGGCCATGGAAGAAGAAGCAGCTGGCGAGAGGAACCCGCGACGTCGTGCAGGCGCGACGGCCAAGACGGGACGCACCACGCTGCAGGTGGAGGACCAGGTGGAACGCGGCCAACACCAGCTGTCGGAAGAAGCCGCTGGATCGTTCGACGTGTTCGACGATGCGGACGCGAACGGCGACGAAGCGGAAGGAGAAGAGGTGGGCGAGGTCCACGAGGAAGAAGACGGGATGTTCGAAGGATGGAACGAAGACGAGGCGTACGACGAGTACGACGAGTACGACGACGACGAACGTCGCTGGGATCGAGAGGTCGGCGAGGACGAGCTGGACGAGCTCTGGGACGAGGATTGGTGGGACGATTTCAGCGTGGTGTTGGAAGATGGGCAGGTGAAGGTGGATCCACACGTGCTCTGCACGCCTGCGCTGGGCGATTTGGACGGAGACGGACGCATGGACCTGGTCGTGGCGCTGTCCCACTTCTTCGATCGCGAACGGTACGACGATCCGGCGCACGCGTGGCGTTTGAACGGCGTGCAAGCGTCCAAGTACGTGGCCAGTTCCTTGGTGGCGTACGACTTGACCAATCGGACGATCAAATGGCACCAGCACTTGGACTTGTCCACCGACGAGACGTTCTATCGTGCGTATGCGTTCGCCGCACCGACGCTGGTGGACGTGGACGACGACGGCCAGCTGGAGATCGCGCTGGGCACGTCCATGGGATTCTTGTACGTGATGAATGCGAACGGCACCACACGTGCCGGATGGCCCAAGCAGATGGGCGAGATCCAAGGCCAAGTGACCGCTGCAGACGTGGATGCGGACGGCGACGTCGAGCTGTTGGTCGCCGACCGTCGTGGGAACGTGGTGGCGTTTCGTGGACGCACCGGCGATCGCCTGTGGGAACGACACGTGAACGGGATGGTGTCGCAAGAAGTCACGGTGGCCGACGTGGACGGCGACGGTGCGTTGGAAGTCGTCCTGGGCACGTCCACGGGACACATCCACGTGTTGCGCGGCGTGGACGGACGTCCCGTCGCACCGTTTCCGTTTCGAACGCGTGGACGCATCGCTTCTCCCATCTTGCCGGTGAAGCTGTTGGACAGCCGTCCTTCGTTGCATCTGGTGGTGTTGGCGTTCGACGGGATCTTGTACATGGTGGACGGCGCCACGGGTTGCGCCGACGTGCGTGAATTGGGCGAGACTTCGTACACCATGGTGTTGGCGGACGACTTGGACGACGACGGACGGATGGACTTGGTGGTGACCACGATGAACGGGAACGTGTACTTGTTGGACACGTCCAGCCCGTCCCATCCGCTCAAGGCCACGTCCACGGTGCCGTACGTGCATCGTCACCAGTGGTACGGCGTGCACGTGTGGGAGGATCGTCGTCGGATGCTGGAGGCGAACACCCGTCGTATGGAGGTGCGCTATCGGATCGTGGACGCACGTCCTGCGCTTCACGGCAACGCCGCGGGATCCGATCGATCCCCGTACCGCGTCCGTGCGACGTTGTACGCGCGTTGCACCTCCTGCATCGATCCACAACCGTCTTGGACGTCCCTTTCGGACGTGTCGATGGCACGTGCACCGGGTTGGCATGCCTTGACGGTGTCGGTACCTCCACATCCTTCCACGGGTCGCGTGGTGCTTTCGGTGACGGACGCGTTCCACGTCACCACGTCCACCTCGTCCATGGCCACGTTCCATCGTCGTCCGGTCCGCCTGCTCAAGTGGTTGTACGCCTCGCCTGCCTTGCTCCTCTTCGTCGCATGCGCATGGCGTCGTCCATCTCCCAGGTTCCTCCCCTGACCCTGACCCCCCCTCCCGATCCTCCCAAGAACACAGGCGAATCCACGAAGATCACAGGAAGAACACCGAAGGGAGGCGGACACGTATCGATCAGGGAGGGGTGGCGGCGGACCCACCCCCTTCGTCTCCTACGACCTGGGAGACAGAGAGACTGCGACAGAGAGGAGGTGAGTGAGAGTGAGAGAGTGAGAGAGTGAGAGTGGAGTGGACCGTCGGCGCACGAGGAATGACGCCTGCGAAGGACGTGCTTGCGTTGGCGTGGGAGGAAGAGAAGCGACCCCATGGAGGCGTGGAAGTGACAGGCGTGCGTGTGCAAGGGTACAGGAGGAAAGAACATGCGGGGATGGCCTACCAACAAGCGTGGTGCCACGCCAAGGGACGCCACCACCCAACCACACCGTCCTACCTGGAAGAGAATGCCACCCAAGAAACAGAAGAATGCCACTTGGATGGAGAACGAGACGACGAGGATGGCATGGGTGCGAACGGACACGATCCAAACCTGTACAAAAAGGAAGGGATGGACGAAGCCAGCGAGAAAAGGAAGAAAAAGAAAACCAGCGGGAAGAAAGAGAAAAAATGGGATTATTACCAACTGCTGGGATTGGAAAATGTGCGATGGATGGCCCAACCCAACGACATCAAAAAAGCCTATCGAAGCCAAGCGCTCAAACACCATCCCGACAAAAAACTGGCCAACGTGGAAAACGAAAAGGAAAAAGAAAAGGTGGAAGAGTACTTCAAAGCCATACAAAAAGCATGGGAAGTGCTCTCCGATCCGAAAAAAAGGAGGGAATACGATTCCGTGGACGAATTCGACGATTACCTGCCCAAAACGTGCAAAGAAGGAGAGTTCTACCAAGTGTTCGGTGCAGCGTTCGCCAGGCAGAGCCGTTGGAGCGAGAAAAAAGCACCGCCACTAGGAGACGATCAGACCCCCATCGCAAAAGTCAAAGCGTTCTACGACTTCTGGTACAAGTTCCCCTCCTGGAGGGAATTTCCACACGAAGACGAGTTCGATCTCGCAGAAGCAGAAGACAGGTACCAAAGACGCTGGATGGAAAGGGAAAATGCCAAGCTCAGAGAGAAAGGCAAGAAAGAAGAGAAGAAAAGAATCCGCGCCTTTGTTGAAGCTGCGGAAGAGCATGATCCGCGCATCCAAAGAGAGAAGAGAGAAAAGGCTGCGGCCAGGGAGGCGAAGAAGATGGCGAAGCTGCGCATTGTCCAAGAGGAAGAAGAGGCCAAGCGCAAGGCAGAGGAGGAAGAAAAAGCCAAACAGGCAGAAGAAGCCAAAGCGAAAGCAGCCGCAAGCGCAGAGGCAAAGAAGAAAAAAGAGAAGGAAAGGAAGCTCATGCAAAAGGAACGGTCGTTCCTGAGGAAGACGAACAGTGAACTGCAGCTCGTGGGCGCAGATACCCTCCAATCCATTTTTGACAACGCTCCGTACGAAGACCTGCTGCAGCTGAACCAGGACATTTCCAGGGATGGTATCACGCAGGAGGAGGTCAAACGAGCAATCGTTCGCAAGGCTAACATACTCAACGGCATGAAGGAAGAAGAAGAGGATGCCAAGGCAATTGCCAGCGCACTTCAGCAGGAGCAGGAGAAGGCGAAGAAAGAAGAAGAGAACCGCATGAAAGACGACTGGAGCGAAGAGGAGCTTCGCATGCTGGATAAGGCATTGAAAAAGATTCCGGTTGGAGCAGGCAAGCGTTGGAGTCTGATTGCCGATTACCTGCAGACACGAACGGAGGCTGAGGTGGTACATATGGTTAAGCACAGGATGTCCACGGTCCAAGGGCTAACGAAGTCTGAAGGGCATGTGGTGAAAGACAAGCATAAGAAGAATCTTGACATTCAAGACGAGGCCACGCAACGGTACGAATCCACAGACAACGGGAATGGAGAAGAGGAGGGAAAGGACTCTCCTAATAACGAAAACCAAGGTGGAGCCAAATTAGATTGGACGGCGGTTCAGCAGCAAGCGCTCGTGCGCGCAGTGAAGACTTTTGGGAAAGACGTGTCAGATCGTTGGGAACGCATCGCTGAGGCTGTTCCAGGGAAGTCAAAGGCTCAGTGCATGAAAAAATTCACGGAACTTAGAGAATCTGTCAAAGCAAAGAAGACAGGGTCATAAAATCTTTCGCACACTGCTGGGAGGACCCATCACATAATAAAAACAATGCAACTGTGCCGCAACGTTTCTTATTGCAAACAAATCTTCCTTCTCCAAGTCAATATCAAGCACAATCCCAATGCTGAATACATGCATCGGAAAACACCACGTCTCGACCGATGTGTCCTGATACCACTCCAGACGGCGCAAGATTCGAAACTGGTTGCTCCGATTCATAGAGAGGGGAGAACAGTCTCCTTCAGCGAATAGTAGAGCACCGCACCTGGATCTACTACGGCCAGTTTCAAATCCACATTGGTCAAGGCTACTGCACTGCGAATGCAGTCCTGGTCTGGCATTTCGCCCTCTGCTACAGACAAGTGAAAACTCGGGGAACCACAGTCCCTCCGGGAAAATTGTGTGTTTGGATGGTAGACATCAAACACGATCATTGCTCTGCCAGCTTCAGGGCTGGTGTTTTTGTACGTGGGGTAAGGCCTGAAGTTCTGGAGGGTGGGTGCCAAGCTGATGGCCCATTCACCAGCGGAAAGAAGGGGAGGCAACTGGTGCTGCTGCAGACACAACCAAGGGTGGTTCCCGTCGGCCTTCGGCCACCATGCCTCTGACCGCTCTCCTCTGTTCAGGCACAAGGCCTTCTTTTGAACCGGACGTCTGCTTGCTTTCTCCCTCTTGCGCTTGTAGCGCTGGTCTTTTGGCTTGCATGATGGCATTTCGCCCTCTTCGACAGCTGTGGCTTGTCCTCGCGCTGCCAATTCGCAGCGTGTTGTTTCTGGCGTCCAGCTTGGATTGTGCCATGCACTTCCTAATTGTGCGAGGTAGCTTTGTACGGGTATGGATCGGTCCAGGGTCCACTGGGCGGGATGTCGAGTGACCACATACCCTCCTCTCCGCAGGTGGACGTATGCCATGTACCTGTCCATGGACACTCCCATTTCAATCATGACCATCATGGCCTCTTGCACCGACAGTTCTACACCCGTTTCTTCGTCTACGACCAATGCAGATGCTCTCTGCATCAGATACACCGCCTCTTCCACGTAAAAGTAGTGTTCCTTTCCGTGCGTAAACCCCATACTTCGCCACAGCTTCCCACGTTGCACTTGCATCTTGGCCAATCCCAACGTCGGCATCCAAGCCAACACCATCAAATGCTTTCGACTGGCGGCGTGCGGAGCCCTCCACAGTGCGTAGAGTTCCTTCAGCGCGACACGTGAAGCGTCGGCATCGCCGTGGCATCGATCGACCGTCCGACTTCCCATCTGCTCCACTTTCGGCCCGCCACGTCGGAACACGTCTCGTGACGCACGCGCCATCCGTTTCGGATCCATCTCCTCCTCCGTCGTTCCTTCGGCCACGTCTTCGTCCATCGCTCCGTCACGAAGCGCGTCGGATGCACTCGTCTCGCACGTGCGCCACGACCATCCACGTGTGGTCTGGACCGGTGTCCATGGCATCAAGGGAATGTGCAAGTGGGATTTGCTTGGAAGCAGCGTTCGTGGACAAGCAGGGATCCTTGGAGGTGGAAGAAGAACCAAACATGGAAGCAACAGCTCCATGAATGCAAGGAAGAGAGATTGGTAAAGATATGGACATTACTTGGATGGACCTGGTGGTGCAAAGGACGGATCGATCGATGTCCAGGTCCATATCAAGCAAAGAGGTCAATGGAGAGGTTCCGTGGACGCCGTTATTCTTTGTCTCGGATGGCCCGTGCATCGACCGTGGTCCCACCCATGTGCGTCCCGAGCGATTTTCCATCCAATGCAGCACGGTACCGCTCCTCATCGCCGTTTTTCTCCTTGATTTCACGCAACATCACTCCCAATCTCTCCTTGTTCACACGCGACAGGACCTGATTGTTCACGCTCATGTTGCGCCTGAGCTCCTCCTCCTTTTCTGGAGACATGGCCGTCAGCTTCATCAAATTGTCTGCCAGATAGTAGGCACCCGTGAAGCTGCCCACCGTCCACAAGAACATCTTCCATCCTGTTCCGGTGGCTTGGGCCACCTTCTGCTTCAACTTTTGGCTCATGGTTTTTCCGCTACCTTTTCTTTTGTTTCGTTTGGTTTCTGTTCTTTCTCTCCTTTTTCCTTCTTGGACGCCTCACTTCCGCTCGATCCTGCACAATCTGCTGGCGTCAAGAGCGTGAAGTCTTGGACTCCTCCTTTCTCCACACAGGTCCGCAGCTCCTTGAGCAGCTTCCAGCACCGCGGTTGGTCGAACGCTTCCGCCACTGCGCAATCCAGCAGTTTCTGCACTTCTTCCAAGCACTTGGACGTCCCGCTGACACCTGCTCTGGATCCTTTCGATGCGGTGTCGTCCATGCGCTGTGTCCAACGTGTTGGATGCGCTCTGCAAATGACGTGGGTCTCGTCTACCCCATCCACCGTGCTGCCGAGATATCGATATTTCCACCCGATCCATCGCGATCTCGACCGGTTCGATCGCGACCTCGGTCGGACGGGGGCGCTCCGAACGAGAACCGCATCGAAAGGGAGCTTTTCGGGTTCGAACCGGGGTTCGATTGGAGATCCTTGAAAAGAGAATTGGAGGTGTGTTTCCTTTCGAACCCGGGAGACTCGTGTCGTGGTGCCACAACACGACGACGACGACGTCGTCACGATGGGCATCACGAGCTTCTTTCGAGGAAATCAAGCGACACAGGCGGAGAAGAAAGCCATCGAAAGGAAGTGCGGTGCACAGAGGACGGCGCTGCACACCTGCCGAGAAGCCTACAGCGACGGAGATGCCAAGTCGGCCTGTGCTGGATTGGAACTGCAGATGATGCACTGTGCCTGCACCGTGGTGTGCAACGACGTAGCTCGCGAGTACGAAAAATGCGTCAACCAATCCACCTCTCACCATCGGTACCACTACACCACCGAGTGCCAGGATGTCGTGGCCAAGATGAAGACGTGCTTGGCGAAGAAAGGGATTACCATCTGAAGATGGGTCCAACCAACACAACGGAACGTCGGCCAGCGAAAAGGTCGCACCACCCACGCTGCAACGGGCTCCGCGATGCGAAGAGTCGCCAGGATGAGCAGGCGGACGTCCACGCGGCACGTATCAACGAACGATGCGATTGTTCGCCCATCGAAGAGCGAGATACACGGAGATAGGACGGGCGGCTTGCCCGTCCCTGCCGGCACCTCCGCTGAGAGGGGCAATGCACATCAGAAACCATCACTACAAGATGCGACAGCAAAGGTGTGCAGGTTGTTGTAGGAAGTCAAGATTGCCACACCCACAGGCCAAGCTTTATTACATCCGATCCCGTAGCGAACGTCCCCTCCAACCGATCCTTCCTCACTCTTCAGCAGCTGGAGGAGGAGCGGACGGAGAAGAGCCCTTGCGTGGATTCACCAGGTTTTCCTGACCAGCCACAACTTTCGCACTGGTGATCACATCGCCGACCTTGAGGTCTTGCAGGATGTCTGCTCCTTGCACCACATATCCAAAAACACCATAGCTCCCATCCAGCAGGTTTGCCGAGGAAGGAGTAAGCTCGGACTCCTTCAACAACCAGAAAATTTGCGAACTGGCACTGTTAGGCTCAAACTCCGAACGTGCCATTGCAAGCGTCCCAAATGCATTGAATGGAAGGACTGGGGTTTCTTGGAACCTTCCAAGGTTTTCCAGGGTCTCTCCATAGAGGGGAACTTCGTCCGCTGGGACCTTCACTTCCAAGGGGATGGTCTGCAGCTTGCCGCCAATCTTGAACCCATCGCCGTCCTCGGGCTTCCCGGTCTGGACCACAAAGCCATCTGCCCTTTGGATCTCCATGCCATCGTAGAGCTTTTTGTTGACCAAGTCCACAAAGTTTCCCGCGGTGATGGGAGCATTGTACCCGTCCACCACGATCACCATCTTGGCCTTATCTGTGACTGGGTTGTCTTTCAGGGTCAAATCCATGGTGATCGTAGCCCGACCCTTGAGTGCAGGCAAGTTCGAGTACTCTTGAGGGATTTCAAATGGGAAGCCTTTCACCATGTCCTGTTCAATGTCACCGACGTATCGCAACAGTTCCTGCTGAAGCAATGGCACCTCCTGCTTGTCTTGCACCTTCACCGTCTCCTGCAAGGCTTCCAAACCCTTGACCAACTTCGCCATGCTATCTTCGGCAGCCGCCTTCTTGTCCTCTGCGACATCTGCCAGAATTTTATCTTTGTTTTTGGTGGCTACACGGTAGCTTGCATTGACCTTGGAAGACACACCACGAAAGTTGACCCCAGGCACGCGAAGGTCTTCGGAGATCAGTTCGAGGTTTTGCTGGATCGCCCGAATGGGCTTGTTGTCGATTGGGAGTGCATTCCGCAACAAGGCGTTGGGATTCTTCTGCGGATCTCCAGCAGTAAGCTTGGCTAGTTGCATGACTTCCATGGGGGCTGCAGCTTGGGCAGGTTCCAGGACCGGACCGCTTGCCGTGACGGACATGGCCAACGCACTTGCCGAGATCGCCGAGACAGCCTTTTTCAACCATTCCTTTGGCTGGCGTTCTGCCGCCGCACGCACGACCTTCGTTTCGCGTCCACGGATCCGAGCATCCACCCTCGTGTCGTCAGCTTTCGTTCCCACGACCTTCCCACTATCGCTCCAGTTCCGCACCAACCGCACCTCCAACTGTGTTTTGCTCGTCTTCGTGCTCTTCCTTCCATCTGCAGATCTCTGCACGATTGGTTTCGTCGCGTAGTTGGCCTTGGAAGACGCCATCGTGCAGCTTCGCACGTCGCAATGGAGGTTCGTCGTCGGCCACGTCCACGTGAGAAAACGGACTGCTATCGTCTGAAACCCGCCTCCATTGGGGACACGGATCGGGAGCTGGATCCCAGCCACGTCCCGGTCGAGATAGAATTCGACAAGAAACAAATTGGACACGATCGAGTTCGATAAGGGGGGTTTTGAGACGCACAGTGTGGATATGGTCCGGTCCTTCCTCCTCGACGGCATCTGTCCTCATACGCCCTTTTGGATCACAAAGGCTCGGAGCTTATCTCCCGCGAAGACATGTACTGTCGAGGCCGTCTTCCTTCCCTGCCTTCCGGTCCGACCTCCGATACCATATACCGCCGAGGAATCTCTCTCCTAATCGTATCATCCTCGACGCATATGGGTCCCATTCGGCCGAAGCCACGTGGTCCGACCATTGCAGTGCAGACGCGCCATTCTGCTTCGTGACGTGGCGAGCGCGACAACGTCGCCATGATGGCCGCCAAAGCGAGGCCAGGAAGCCTTCTTGTGCGTCCTGGAAGGCTCCAGAAAATATCCAGGCGCGAAAAGCGGCAGAGGACGACCTGCTGCAGCGTTCGCGAGGAGCACCAGCCAGTGGAGAAGCATGGATTGCAGAAGGAAACCTTGCTGGAAGGGATGACGATGTCGGCGTTCGGCGTGCCGCCGGTCTTCCTCATTGCAGGATGGGCCGTCGGTGCATTCAAATTCTGGAAAGGGTATCGAAACACCACCTACGGGGAAAGCATCGCCATCAAAACGTCCATCACCGCCCTCTGGCCGATCCTGTTCCTCCTGTCCAAGTCATTTCGAGGCAACTTCAACCGGGCACTCAAAGCCTAAATGCAGCAAGCATGAAACGCACCCGGCAGAGCACCCGTCTCTGGCCAGCAAAACACGTACAATCGCCCCCAACAATGCTGCAATTGTAAGGGGAACGCAAGAAGAACAGCACATCCAAGGAACCCATGCAAAGACGAAAGAATTCAAGGCATGCCTCAAAATGCATGACGCTATTATTTCAAAAGGTGGAGAACTTGTACACGACCGTGTGTCGGTACACCTCTCCAGGACGCACCACGACGTTTGGGAACTGGCGAAGGTTGACGGCATTGGGGAATCCCTGTGTCTCCAGGCAGAGCCCTGCATGCCTGTGGTACGTCATGTCTTCTTTCCCGCAGAGCATCCCATCCAAAAAGTTGCCGGTGTAAAATTGAAGGCCAGGTGCATTGGTCCACACTTCCAGCTTTCTTCCTGTCTTCTGTTCCTTGACCGTGGCAGCTGGCCGCAGCTTCCCCATCTCCCCACGTACCACAAAGTTGTGATCGTACCCTCCAGACACCTGGATGAGTTGTTTACCCAGGACTTTCTCCTCTCGAAAATCGAGGGGCGTACCTTCCACGTCCTGGATCTCACCGGTGGGGATGAGTTCCTCGTCCACCGGCGTGTACTGATCGGCTTCCAACTGGACAGTGTGACTGAGCACGTCACCTCTCCCTTGTCCTTTCAGATTGAAATAGGAATGCTGGACGAGGTTGACGGGTGTGGCTTCTGTGGTGGTGGCTTCGAACTCCACTCGGAGCTCGGCTCGACCCGGTTCACTGCAGTTTTGCAAGCAATAGGTCACCTTTGCATGCAGCCTTCCAGGATATCCTTCCTCACCATCTTCGCTGATGTAGGAGAGCGTGACGGATTCTCCTTCGGTTGTGGTGACCAAAGCATCCACTCGCCAGATCTTCTTGTCGAATCCTTCCCGTCCACCGTGGAGCGCGTGCTTCCCGTCGTTTGCAGACAGCGCGTAGGTACGTCCACCCAATTGGAAGGTTGCGTGACCGATGCGATTCGCACACCTTCCCACCACGGATCCCATGTATGGACTTCTGCCGTCCACGTACGCTTGGAAGTCGTCGAATCCCAGCACCACGTCGGCCAAGTTCCCGTCTCGATCGGGCACCCAGAGCTGCACGACGCTCGCTCCCACCGGCACCACGTGCACTTTCACACCGTTGCTGGCTTTGAGCACGATTGGACGCATCGAGGCGGCTTGCACGCGCGCCACGACCTGTTTCGAAGCGTCTGCGATCTTCGGCTGGTGGTAGAGGAACACGGCACCTGCCACCACGGCTGCGGCCGCCACGGCCACGCCCGTCGTTTTGCTCATGGTCTCGCTTCTTCTTCCTCCGGCTTCGTCCACGGCACGTGTGGATCGTCTCCTTGCTTCGTGCTTCGCCAAAACACGTGGAAAGCTTCCACCGTCGCTTCGGCGACGTCGTTCGGCGTTCGTCCGCTTTTTTTGACACGAGTTAACCTCGATGCACGAGGTGCGAAGCGAAGCGCATGCGTCCATGGACGTGGCGGGGGTGGCAGCGCAAGGCGCATCAGCGACGGATGCGCTTGGCATCGCGATGGAGGTGGAGGACGCCGCCACGGTACTTGCCCACCGCTGCATGTGCGTTCAAGGCTGCAGGCTTGCCTTCCGACGACGTGGATGGCGAGCCCACCAACGCTTGGAGACGGCGTTGCAGGACCTTCCCGCTCCCTTTCTTCGACACCGCACCCGATGCGACGTCGCGTTCCAATTGCGAACGGACCCTTTGCTTCCGCTTTTGCGACAAGCCGAGACCCACGCTGGCTGGCAAGCGTGGAGACTTGGCGGCTTGCGCACCCAACGCACGCAACCGTTCGGTTTCGAATCGCTTCTTCGCAACGCCTTCCAAATGGCGACCTCCGAACTGGAACACCTCGCGCTTCATCTTCTCGAACACTTCTTTCTCCTTCTCCTCTTCCGCTCGTTCCGCTTCGGCTGTCTTCGCACTCTCCTCCGAGCGCTTGCTCTTCCGACTCCGTTCGCCTGTGTGCTTCGGTTCTCGCGCGTGGGCGCGATCTCCTCGGAACACCACCACTTCCACGTCCTTCGTCTCCATCCTTCCCTTCGCTTCCTCCCTCCCTTCGTCGCGTCCTTTCCCACCACGTGTCGTCCACGCCTCGTCCAAGTTGGCCGCCATGTCCGCCATGCCTCTCCTGCGACACCGAAATCCAACCCATCCCACGAGCCACGAGTGCACCCTCGACATCGGTATCGGTATCGGTGGAGATTCGGACGGATGCGAACGTGGAGGTCGGTGGTGGACGTGTCGGCGAAACAATGCGCTTCGCGGTGGTGGGATGCGCGCATGGCGAGCTGGACGCGATCTATGCGACGGTGGAAGAGAGCGAAAGGACGAGCGGGAAGAAGGTGGACGCGGTGCTGTGCTGCGGAGACTTCCAGGCGGTGAGGAACCTGGACGACCTGCAGTGCATGGCCGTGCCCGACAAGTACAAGCGGATGAACAGCTTCTATCGGTACTACAGCGGTGAGAAGAAAGCCAAATGGCTCACCATATTCGTCGGTGGGAACCACGAAGCCATCAACCACCTCTGGGAACTCTACTACGGAGGATGGGTGGCGGAAAACATCTACTTCCTCGGATTCGCAGGGGTGGTGAACCTAGGAGGACTACGCATCGCTGGACTCTCCGGCATCTACCACGACAGGGATTACAAGATGGGACACTTCGAATTCCAAGACCAACAGCTGCAAAGAGGACTGAGGAGCTCCTACCACGTGAGACAAACCGAAGTCTTTCGCCTCCTACAGATCAAACAACCCGTAGACATCTTTCTCTCCCACGATTGGCCCAGACGGGTACAAGATCACGGGAATCGAGAGCAGCTGCTGCAGAAGAAACCATTCTTTCGTAGAGACATGGAAACTGGACGGCTGGGAAATCCGGCCCTGGAAGACATCTTGCACACGCTCAAGCCCGCACACTGGTTCGCTGCGCACTTGCACGTGAAGTTTGCCGCTGTGGTCAGGCATCCGAGCAATGGCACGTGCGATCATCACACGAAGTTCTTGGCCTTGGACAAACCCATCCCAGGAAGGGACTTCATGCAAATCTTCGAGATCCCCACCACAGAAGACGCAACTCTCAAGTACGATGCAGAATGGTTGTCCATCCTGTGCACCTTTCACGCCCAACTGAACCTGCACCGGCGTCCCCTTCCTGTCCCACAAGTGGACGCTGAATGCGAAAGAAGCCTGGCGTGCAACTTGACAAGGACGCATGAGATACTCCAGAAGAATGGAAAGGAAATACCCCTGAATTTTGTCCCCACAGCACCAGTATACGAGCATGAAAGCAGAACTAGGAGGGGGGCCGTGCCTGCCTCAATTCGGAGGAGTCCACAAACTGTGCAATTTCTGTCGCTTTTGGGGTTGGAGTACAACCTACATCTCGACCGAGGAGAGCGGGACTTCCGGAACCCGGAAGAGATCGATCTTGGAGAGGACGACGGAGCCGCAGCGGCCAACGATGGACAGCCTCAAGCTTGCAATCCGGAAGAAATCGATCTGGGTAGCGAGGAAGAAGATGTATGAGGTGCTGTCATACAAAGACATGCAGGCCAATCGACATTGCTTCCTGCAGAAGCGTATTGCCCAAATAATAACTTACGGTATGGTTCTCTCAAAGAGGGCACGAAAAAAGAGGCTGCAATTGCATCTCACATGAGCAATTTGCCTGTTTCAGATGCAGAATGGATCGATGCGACGGGCTCGCACCTTCTCTTCGATCTGCGCATCGTATGCTTCTTTCATGAGCTGCTGTTGCATCCTCTTCTTCATACGGTCTTGCCTTCTTTCTTCGCTGAGTGCCCGTGCATGCTGTTCTGCTGCCTTTCTTAACAAGAGTTTCTCTACGCGCTCTTGTTCCTTGGCTGCATTCTTGAGCCCAATCATTTCGTTCCAGCTGCACCTTAAAGACGTGGCGGTTTCCAACTCTTTTGGTGTCTTCGCAGGTGAGCTATGACTTTGCATGGTCTGATCCGGCAACTCTTTGTCTTGGCAGGATTGCATTTGGTTCTTTTCCTTTGGCTCTGCACGATGGATGCTTCGAGAACCGCATGATCCAGAGGGCGCTGGAAAGGAATTGGAGTCATCTTGCAGCCAAATTTGACTCTTGGACGCCTCCAGCTGTTTCATCTTCTCGTTCAACGCCTCTTCCTGTCCAATTTGACGTTGTTTCTCTTCCATGTGCACTCGCTGGTCGCGAGCGAGGCGCTCTTTGCCGGGTCGCGACGCTTCAAGAGCTGCCAGTCTTCGGAAGCAATCCTCCGAGTCCGCTCGTAGAACCTCGGCCATCTTGTCGCGTCTGTTCTCTCGGGACATCTCAGCTTCTTCCTTTTCTTCTTGCACCTTTTTCGCCGCGAGCACGTCTTCCGAGTGGTCCAACACGTGCTGCATCCATCCGATTTGCGTCTGCACACGTGCATCGTGGGCCACCGACGCTTGGGCCGCTGCTCTGGCCTCTTCTCGTGCACATGCACGCAGCAGGCGCCTCTCTCCGAGGTTTCGACGCACCATGTCGCTTGCAAGCAGCAATGGCACGCAATGCAGCAGCTCTCTGCGACACTTGTGTTGGTCGAATGGCTTGCATGCGCGACTCCACCAGTCGCGTTGACCAACAGTGGAGAAGAAACTCCTCGGGTGGACCATGGCCAACCATCCAGGAACCAATTCAGGACCAGGCGCGGTGGAACGGACCGCGAAGGATACAGGAAGGAAATGCGGCGGATGATGCGTGACCTCTTTCGAGATGTAGACGATCACTGGATGCGCAAGTCCAAAACGTGGGCGAGCGTGCGTGCGTGTTTGCAGAAGGTCACCGATCTTCTGCTGGGTACACGGTGACCGGAGCCTTCTGAGAGATGACGATGCTCTGAGAACGTAGAATCTTCGACCATCGGTGCAGATGTGGCGGACGCAGCTTCTCTGCCTTGTCCCTGTCTCCTTCGGCGAGTGCGTGCTTTGCGGGGATCACATGGGCCCACCAAAACTCGCCCAGAGCCTCGTAGCACATCTTCCAATACTTCGGGTCCCGATTCACGCGATAGATGGCGCTCCCGTTCACCGTCCAGCAGAACAGATCGCACCACTCCCTGTCCAGCACTTCCATCAAGCCCTGCACCTGAGGAACGTAGTAGAACGGAATGCGTGGGTATGGCTTCGCCTCTTGCGGCGAACCCTTGTTGAACGGACATTTCACTTCAAGGACCCCCGGTCCCAATTCTTCCGACCCCGGTCCGGCCTGGATCAGGCCATCTGGAGATGCACCCAGCCATCCTTCTGCATCTGCGTCTTTCCCGGCTGTGCTGAACATTCGGTGTTCGATCTCGTATCCCGTCAACTCCACATACCTCTGCACGGCCCGTTCTTCCTGCTGCGTGCCCCACTCGGTGGCATCGTTTCCTGAAAACGCTTCTCGCAATCCAAGTTTCTCTTCCCAGAGGACCTCTCTTCCTTCGTTGAAGAATCCCAAGGCATTGGCAAAGCTCGATGCCGTGAGTCGGCTGGACCGGATGCGGAACCAAGTGTCGGTGCGCTGTTCCCCGTTCCATCCGTCGTCGTTTTTGCTTTCGATCCCTTCTTCTTTCTGCGCGGATGCTCTCGCGGCTTTCAAGAAGCGTTCGTGTCGTTCGGCACGTGCTTCTGCTTTGGCTTGCGGCGTTTGGGACATGTGTTCCAGGATGAACTTCTGTGCGTCGCTCACGAGCTGCTTCCGTTCGATCACGGACAGCTCCGGATACCTTTCGAAGGCGGAAAGCATGACGCTCCAATCCATCCGCCGTTCCAAGGACACGTCCAGCATGACGCGTGCGAAGTGTCCTCTGGCGAACTCCGAGAACCTGGCGTTCCTGCCACGTGCATCCACGTGTCCCATGGCCGCTTCGTAGGCCAACGCATCCTTCGCATGCTGCGCCACCTGCAACGCGTCCGGTCCCACGGCTTTGGAAGCGTGTATTCCACGCCTCGAAGGGACCGCAGCACGGAGCATGGCGGCGCGTGCGAGGCCTGCACGTCGCGCCATCTCCGCCATCCGCTTCGTGTGGTGTTCCTGCACCCAACTCCTTCCTTTTCCATCCCTTTCGTTCGGGTCTGTTCGACCGATAGAAAGGGATGCGAATCGGGTTCGTCTCCTTTCGATTGGGAACGATGTCGGACAAGATCCCACCACGAACCTGCACCATGTGGTGGACGTCGACACGTGCACGACGAGAGCGACGCATGGAGACGCGTCGATGGCGCAACGGCCATCTGCAGAGTCCAGAGGCATGTCGGAGACGATGCACGTGTGGACGGGAGATGGATGGGACGGGAAAAGGCCGCGACAAACAACGGTATCGACGAATGAATTGCAGACACGGACCAGAGGTCGGTGGAGGTGAGAACCTCGACCTGGCGCATCCAGGTGCTAGAAGGGCGAAACGAAGGGAGAATCGACCGGAAAACCACCAGCCAGTAGCATCCTCGGTCCTACTTGCGTCCTCTTCAAGCTCCCGCCACCCAAGAAACAGCAAACCACGAACGACATCCTCGAACTCACGTAATTGCCACCCCCAGCGTCAAAAGTCCACCTAGGGCAGTCAGAAGAGCGTCGGAATGATCCATGTGTAGATCCCATGCCAGCAGACTGGAAGCCGCCTTGGAGAGAGAAGCGATGTGCATGGCTCTCACCATGTCTGCATGTTTGCAAGTCAGGAGGAAAAATATGCCGCTGGAAGCCCCGAGCACGCTCAGGAGCCAGCCCGGCCAGTACGCCAGCGATTGATGCGACCCCGTCATCCAGGTGATGGGGAGGCTAATTATTAGGTTCCAGAGCGCCGTCTTCTTCATGTACTCTTCCAAGTCGACCTTGGACCAATCCAAGCCACCTCCGCCCACCAAAGCACTGGAAAAGTGCAAGGTGCTTTGGACCAGAAGAAGCTGAACGGGCAATCCTTCCTGGTGGGAACATGCCAGCAACAAGCATCCGATGCATCCCACGCCGCTGCGGAGCCAGCTCGTACGCTTTCCAATGGCCAGTGCTGTCAAGAAGGCAGACAGATTCCGAACGGCGATGGAGAACACCACAGGCATGGATCGATACAGGAGTCCATCGGTGTAGATTCGCACTTGTATGATCCCTTGAGACAGCACGCAGCGCCACGCCACGCTGGGTCCCATGCTCCTTGATGCCATTGTTTTCCCTGGTTTGGAACTCCTCCCGTCACGTACCTTCCACCATCCACGCATCTGCAAGATGGCAAGGACCATGCAGTTCGACACGAGATGCCACCTGGCCACCCCTCCCGGCACCTCTGCGCGCACCACGTGCACGTGTGCGAGCGTGGCTGCGACGCTGACCGCCAGGTAAGCCATCGACACGACCGTCCTGGTTCGTCTTGGTCGCTTCTCCTGCACGTCCATGCCGTTCCTTCTCCACGCTTCGGACCACTTGCTGTCGTTTGCGTCTTCGAAAGACGCGCTTGGTCTCTTCCTCGACGGCTCACGTCCCGTCGTTGCGTTCGCATGTCTCGAGATCGTCGTCGACGAGGCCGTCGTCGAGGCCGACACGTCCGCCTTGGGAGCCGGCATGGCCAGCTTTCAAGCTCGCAAGGTCCCTTGCGCTTCTTGGATGGCTTCTTGGAGCGTTTGGAGGTCGGTTTGAGCGAAGAGCGTGGCTGGATACACCGCGCTTCCCCAGCGCGGATGCAGCACGATTTTGCAACATCCGGAGTTGGTGGTGGCGTATCCCAACAACGTGGTGAGCGCATCCACTTCGCCATACACGCGATGGGCATGTTCGCGATGCACCATGGGCAGACCAGAGCATGGATCCACGTAATCGGCCCAACATCCGCGTCGTTCGAGTGCGTCGCACACGCACTTGGCCCAGGCCACGAAGCGTTCCAACAGCGTGTCTTTCTCCTGCTCCACCGTTTCTCCCACGCGTGCGAGGTCCACTTTGGCGTGCTGGCAGGTGGGCACGATCAGCACGTCCTTGGCGTTCACGCCTGGGAACAGCGCTTCCACTTCTTGCGCGTGACGCGCAGGACACGCTGTCGTCGAGCGCCATTGCCACGTCAGCCGCACCGTCTCCGCTCGCGAGGCACCTTCGCAACGCAGCAGGCGGCGCACGCACCGTGGATGGAGTACTCCATCCCTTCGCAGAGCTCCTCAGGTCCCACGAGCGGCGCCATTGCAGCGACGAACGCGCACGTGGCGGCTTCGTGAAGCGCGATGGGACGAAGCGCACACGTACGTTTGCATCCGAAGGGTCGACGTTTCGGGTTTGAAAGGAAACCTCGTTCCAATCAAACCGGAGTTGAAAAGGGCGTCCACTCGACTGGTCCCGACGACGACGGGTGCGAGCGCATGGACGAGACGACGTGGAACGACGCATCCACGTCGCGGACATGGTCGTGGAAACGGTGGGAACACGACGAAACTTTCCCGCCACTCGCGAGAAACGCGTGCTGGTGCCTCGAGGAAGTCGACGGCGTCGCCACGCACCTGGACGGAACGCAGTCTCCGCCACCTGCCGTGCGTAGACCTGCAGGTGCACCCCCGACGTGCCGCATTCCTCCCGCTTCCACTTTCCAGGGAAATTGCACTCCCATCCCGAGCACCGCTGCGCCTGCGACGTCACGTCCGCTCCTTCTCTCCAAAGCGACGTGTCGCACGCGCATCCTGCAGCTCATCGGTCCGTTCGACAGGCGTCGGTGGCACCTTTCGGATAAGCTACAGGGGCGGTAGATTCGCGTGGCTGGTCCTGTCCATGGCGAAGTCAGCCGTCGACGAACGTGTCGACGCGGTCGAACATGGCGGCTTTCATGGCGTCGAACGCGGCGATGGCGAAGGCCACAGGCTTACATGGGAAGCACAGGAGGAAGGAGAGGACGGTGAGGAGGACCTCACACGTCGAACATGCGGACGCACCCGTCCTGGAAGGAGATGAAGAGAAGAAAGCGTGCCTCTCGGAAGAACAGCTGAGAGAACAAGTGCGTCGACGCAGAACGTTCGGGATCATCAGCCATCCAGATGCGGGTAAAACGACCCTCACCGAAAAACTCTTGCTCTACGGAGGAGCCATCCACGAAGCGGGAACCGTCAAGGCCAGGAGCTCGCAACGACACGCCACCTCCGACTGGATGGAAATCGAAAAATCAAGAGGGATCTCCATCACCAGCACGGCCATGACATTTGAATACAAAGGCATACAGCTCAACTTGTTGGATACTCCGGGTCATCAAGATTTCAGTGAAGACACCTACAGAACGCTCTCCGCAGTAGACAACGCGCTCATGCTGGTGGACGCTGCCAAAGGCTTGGAGCCCCAAACCAGGAAGCTTTTCGAAGTGTGCAAGATGCGCGAGCTTCCCATCTTCACCTTCATCAATAAGATGGACAGACCTGCCTTGAGTCCCTTGGAGCTTTGCGATCAAATCGAACAGGAATTCGGAATGGGAACCTATCCGATCAATTGGCCAGTGGGGAGCGGGGATCGCTTTGTTGGGGTCTACCATCGACCCACGAAAAAGGTGGCTCTCTTTGACAAAGGTGGAGCTGCAGCCCGCAGCAAAGGTACCAAGATGAACATGGTCGATGCATACGGACCAGAAATAGAAGGATTGGTGGATGCTGATATCCTGCAGCAATTCCAAGAAGAGCTGGAACTCCTGGAAGAGCTCGGAAGCACCTTGGACATGGAAGAAGTGCACCGCGGACAACTAACTCCTGTCTACTTTGGTTCTGCCATGAACAATTTCGGGGTCGAGCTCTTCCTGAACAGCTTCATAGACCTTGCTCTTCCTCCTGGGGTCACTCGCACAGAGGACGGTGTCCCTGTGGATCCTGCCGACGCTGATTTTTCGGGCATTATCTTCAAGCTACAGGCAAACATGGATCCCAAACATCGGGACAAGGTAGCGTTCATCAGGGTCCGCAGCGGGCATTTTCAAAAGGGAATGAAAGTGAAAGTTGCTAGGAGTGGAAAGACGGTAGCGCTTTCTAGGCCCCAGAAGATGTTCGCACAGGATAGGAGTACGGTGATGGAGGGATTCTCGGGAGACGTCATTGGCCTGAACAACCCAGGAAGTTTTGCCATAGGGGATACGGTGTACACAGGAAAGGTGAAGCACTTCCAGCGTTTGCCCTCCTTTTCTCCGGAACTCTTTGCATTCCTGAAAAACAGTTCATTGTCTAAGAGGAAACAGTTTCAAAAGGGTATGGAGCTGCTCCTTGGTGAAGGGGCCGTGCAAGTCATGTACAGCATGGATGAGTTCAAAGCTGATCCCATCCTTGCCGCCATTGGGCAGCTTCAATTTGAGGTGGTTCAAGCTCGACTACTGCAGGAATATGGTGTAGAGACCACGTTGGAGCCTCTACCATTCCAGCTGGCTCGATGGGTCGGTGGAGGTTGGGACGCGGTGGAGCAGGCTGGGAGACTTTTCAACTGCGAATTGGTGAAGGACCAATGGAATCGCCCCGTCCTCTTGTTCAGGAATCAATGGGGACTGGAACAGCTGGAAAAAGATGTAGACATTGGACCTCTTCTCGCATACTCGATGCCACCGAGGGAGGCGTAGGGTTCTAGGAATTGCGCAGGCAGGCCTGGCAGGTGCCCCTCCAGTACCGTAAGGCTGCTTGCAGTAGCTGCCCATGGTGAGAAGGCGAGTTGGTGCTACTTTGTCGAGGGCAGACCCTCGTTTCTTTTGCTTACAAAGTTACATCTTGGCGTACTCAACAATTTGGTATATGTCCATCAACCCTGAAGGTACCTTATTATTTGTGGCCGCAGTAACTGCCGCTTTTGCCACGTCTGTGACGCTGGTCGGTGGAGCCAGCACGGCCGAGAGAAGCGGCAGCATCTTGAGTCTGCTGTCTGCCGGCAGACTACGCAGCACTTTTTCCAGGGGCAGTCCAACCAGGCCCAACGGAACTTGCACCGAGCCAACCTGTCGGTTTCCATAGATAAATCCCGGCCTCAGAGCCACACCAGTTGCAGGAAATTCTTCCATAAGCACCCGTTCAGCCTTTCGTTTCCCTTTGAAGTATCCACGGAGGACGAATTCCGGCAGACCATACTCGTGGGCGGAGATGAAGACGAATCGCTCCACCTTTGCTTTGGCCGCGGCTCGCATCACCTCGATGTTTGCATCTCCGCACACTTTTTCCATGAATTCGTTGGATCCGAACGCGCCGACGGTGGAGATCACTGCTCGTGCTTGGGCCAGTTCCGATTCCCATCCGCTCGGACGCAACGCGTCTCCCGCGATCCACTCCACTTGTTTGGTCCACGGTCCTCCTCGTTTCGGCGGACGTCCCGATCGGCTCACGCTGCACACTTCCATGCCTCTTCCGACCGCTTCGCGACAGACGGCACCTCCGACGAATCCGTTCCCGCCCACGACGAGCAGTTTCTTGGCCTCTTGTTCGCCTTCCGCGTCCTTTTTTTCCGTTTCTTTCGCATCGTGCGCGGCGTTCGTGAGTTGTGCAGTCCAACCGCGTGCTTCCAACCCCTTCCAAGCTCCTTCCAACGCCTTCGTGCGCGCGAACATGGCCTTGCGCATCGCGTCCGCCGATGACGTCGACGAGAAGGGCTGCTCTGCATGCCTCGACTTAACCCTTCGCTTAACTTCGTCCCCTGTCGACCGAAGAGAGAGAAAAGCAGAGGGGATCGATGGAGCGAGCAGAAGGGAGTTTTTTCTCGAGAGATCGAGAGGGGAACGATGCCACGTGTCAGTCGGGGAGGGCTCCGAGGTCGTCGGAGGGGTGGGTCGGTGACCGACGGGAGGAGCGACATGCGGCTTCACATGTGCGACATCCAAGGAAGCAGACGCACGTGCACGCGTGCGTCGGAAGGCGTGCCAGTGGTAAGATGGGCGCTGCGAAAGCCAACATGGCCACCCACGCCGTTGCTGTGAAAACCCTGGTGTTCGACGCCGGGAAGAAGAACACGACCTCGTCCAGAACGGAAGTAGGCGAGGATGGCAAAAAAGTTGAGAAAAACGACGTCAAAGACAAGAGAAAAAAGACGATCAAACGACCGACTCCGGTGGTGGAGACCAAAAAAGACACCCGAGCCCAGTCCAGAATGGCCCTCCTGCGAAAATCCCAGTGCAGGTGGCGCACCTTCGAACCGAGGACACGGGACACGCACACCCAGACGAAAGGAAGAGTGATCGTGCTGCCGGAGCAAATCTCTGTCGAAGAAGAAGGCACCCAGACCAAAGACGTCGTGGGAGCGAGAGAGGCGAAGCGAACGCCAGGAACGGAAGCTGAACCAGACGTGGTGTCGGCAGTACTGGAAGGCGACCGCATCGGACCGAGGTCGCTTGCCGATTGGCTGGCCAACGATCCATCCGAATCCGTCGAAGATGGGCTTTACCACGATGGAGACGATGGTTGGATGGAACAATACACGGATCGCCCTGAAATCGACGCTTCTTTTGAAGTGGATCCGAGTCCTCTGCAATCGCCCAAGGACTCTTCCGACTTGCAGCTGGAACAAGACCAATTGACAGGGGTCTGTGCTACTGGACTCCAAAGTGTATCCAGTACGAATCAAACTGCTCCGTTCTTCAACGAGAGGGAGGAATTGACTGGAGACTCTCTCCTTGCAGATGCGAACGAAGCATTGCCAACTGCAGACACAGGCAAGGATGACCTGGAGAAGCCTTGGACGCCAGATGCCGGAGCTTGCAGTCCAGCTACAACTGGTGCATCGGAGGAAACGGACAGGGAAGGGCATTCTCAGGATCTAGCAGTGATCCAGCATGAACCAATGCTGGCCTCAACTTATCAGAAAATGGCTGATTCTGCAGCGAACCAGATGCCACAGGAGGAGATGGCACCTTCATTCACGCATGTCGAAACAATTGCAACCGGCATGGTCCCCGATGCAAACCGAACTGCTCCTCTCGATGCTTGCACGGCGGATAAGACAAATGCCTTGCTGATGAGTTCCGTAACTGAAGGAGCCAGCAATTTCAGGGACATTCCAGAAGCAATGGAAGTTCCCTCCAGCTCACACCATGTTCCGCTGGATCGGTCTCGGCATGCGACGGAGGCAGTGCCTGATCAACCCACCATTCAGACGACAGAAACCAGCCACGCATCTGCATCCACGGAGTTTCAAGACCTTACACAACCAGACAAAAACCCTGCGGACGATCTGGATCCATTCCTTGAGCCATCTATGCCTAATCCCTCATCCGAAGCTCCGATGGAGGCTGATGCAACATCTCCGGCAGTAACCTCTCCTTCAACCACTGGCATTGTGCAGGACCAACCACCTCAGGAGATCACAGCTGGCATGGATGTGGAAGGTGGAGAATCCACTCCAAATGCCATGGACATGTCTCCAAGCTTGATTCACATCCCCAGTCCGGCAGACTCTCCTCTGGAACCACCGACATTGCATCCACTTCCTCTCACGAACGTCGGTGTCGACGTGTCGACGTCCAGAGCGCCTCTGGAGGAGATTCGAGCAGACGCCTGATTCGCACCGTTGCTGTTGCTTCCACGGACGAAAAGGACCTGCGTCAATCCCACTGTGTGGCTAGAAGGTGCGCAGGTGCAACGCGGCGATGCTTCAGGAAGTGTCATGTTGACGTGGTCACGGTCGAGTACGGACTGTGCACCACAGACGTGGAACTGTCGCGACGTGGGCGTCCACGAAAGACGTTGCAGGCCGTACGTCGGCAATTCGAACCAATTGGAATGCACGCGATGCGTCTCGAAGATCCAGTTCCGTCGCAGCGTCCTTTGCGAATGCCACCGCCAAGTGCTTGGCGTGGCTCCAAGCGCCACACCGTCGGAAATAAAAGACGCGTATCGGAAATTGGTGATGATTCATCATCCGGATCGAGGTGGTGATCAAGAAACCTTTCTGCGAATCCAAAAATCCTACGAAGCCCTGAGCGGCAAACAATTCAAGCTGGTGGACGACGTCGTGCGGCTCTCGGAAGAGGAGCTGCAGCGGGCGAGAGCAAGGGTGAATGTAGCCGAGGAAAGCTACCAAAGAGCTCGACAGAATGAAGAAGAAGGACGCTTGGCCCAGGACAGAGCAGGTGAACAAATGCAAGCTTTCTTAAATGTCTTGCTTTACGCATGGCCGCTTTCCTACGTGGTTGCAGTGCTCCTCCAAGCCAAAGGGTTCCATCGTTGAGGATGGACGTATGCGTGGTTTGCAACGATCAAAACCGACCTTCACACGGTGTATACGTCTTTGGGCCTCTTCTCGTTCTTGGCATCCTGGAACGTCAAGTAACCAATCTGTGTGTTATCTCCTACATCCAGCACTTGTTTGATTTGTCTTCCGATGCTGAGTTGAGCGGCTTCGTTGTTGGCAGTCTTCGTCCAAATGGCCACGCGGTCCTGCCTGTTACGCACACTGAGCACGGCTCCGCAGATCTCGTCGGTCTCGTTAAATTGTTCGCCGATCAATGCCAGCATCGTGTGCAACCACCAGGTGTCCAGTATGGCCTTTCCCCCGCCGCTCTTGGGCACGTTGATGGTCCACTTCCCCCCTTGTGCGCAGGCCGGGTCTTCCCATTCTGGCTTGATCCCTTCTTTGAAGAGGTGGAAATCCGTTCCATGGCCCAATCTGCTCGGTGGGACGATATTGTTGTACACACTGCCAGGCACAATGCACACCGATTTGGAAAGGTCAGTTTTCTTTTCTCTTTCGCGCACCCATCGACCATACGGAGGTTCGAATCGCGCGCCGCTTCGTTCCTGGCTTCGTTGTTCGGTTCAATCAGCGGTTTCGTGTCGTGCACGTACCCCCAGAATTCTTCTACGGTTGCAAACGTGATCACTTGTCGCATGGAGCTTCCCCAGTTGGATGGGTTTTGTTTTCCTGTCGCCATGTCGAACCAGAGCGTCCACCTATTCCCACGCGTCCGATCGTCCTCTCGGGTCAGCATCTCTTCTCATTTCTGTGCACCTCCTCCTGCGTTCGATCGCGTCCAGCATCCGCGACGTGCGCTCCTCCTCGCTTCCTTTTCGTTCTTGCTCGCTGGCGCCCACCGTCCACGTGCGTGCACGAGCACGTCCGGCTTCGTCTCGCTTCGTTTCTCTCTCCACGTACCTGTGTTCCAGCGGATGCTTGGCGAGGGTCTCTCCGCCTTCCTCTTGGCGCTCCACTTCGTTGGCCATGGCGAAATGCAGCACAAACACCGTCACGTCGCACCGAGTTGATGCGCCTTGGTCGACGTTGGTCTGCACCACAGCCCAAGCCCAAGGGAGAAACCGAAGAGGACGGGTGGGAAAAGGAAAAGGTTCCCTTTCGAAACCGGTTCGTACCGAAACCCTGATCGGGAAAGAAGTCCCGATGAAAAATGGAATTCGAAAGGGAAAACGGGATCCGGAGGGATGGGAGGCGTCTGGCGGCGGACGTACCCGTACCCGTACATGTACGGGGAAGGGAAGGCGAAGGGATGGAGTGGACGGTCGGTTTGGTGGTAGATGTGCGTGGTGCACGGCCATTCCATGCAAACGAAAGCGGTTGGATGCCACGAACATGCATCCGTGCGACGTGGAAACGCTGGAAACGCACCCCCGTCCGACCTTGCGAGAGGACAAGGGAACGTTGGCCGTTCTTTGCCTTGTCCTCCATGGCCTCGTTCCAATTGCGAGGAAAGCACAATCACCTTGCCTTTCTTTCTTGCCGTGCCAAATCATGTCGTTGTTAGTCTCCACAAGGCAATTAGCAAAGCGAGCGAGTTCCGTGGCATTCCATGTCGTCGATTGAAATACGCACCCGTCCATCCACACCTCTTGGCAGGGCGTGATACACTCGCAAATCCACCTCGTGTTGTGGTAAAGGATGACACGAAGGGACACCCGCTTGAAAGCAAAGGTACTTTCTTGAGATTGTACCGTGCATCAGGACCGCCATGGGATCCTCCGATGGAGTCAAGCCCACTACTTCAACATCAACATGTTGACGAGCTAAAAGAGGCGGACTCACTGGTTGTGGAACGTCGAAGGGATCAAAACGAGAACAAACGCGGATTGGTAATGTGCCAAGAATGCTTCTACGCACGATTTCGCGACCATCCTTGGAGATTGGCATGCGTGCACGCCTCGGAGCTCTTCTACTGTGCGAATCGGCACGATGCATGGACGTTCCCTCCTTCCTTCCATCCATAAAAGGTTACGAAACGTGCACGTGTCCGTCACCAATGCGTTGCTTTTGATCTCTTCGTCTATCGTTGTCTCCATCCCTTTTCCTTCACCATTGCCACTTCCACGCACTTGGCTTCGCGTGGCATCGTTTCGTTCTTTCCTTTCCCACCCTTCCCATCCCCTTGACACCGTTGCATCTGCAAAGCACGTGGGTTGGGATGGCAGGTGAGCTTTCCTTGGAGGGTGGACCCACAGCTCTGTGAGAGTGTCGGAAATCCAATCCATGCGACACGAGATGGAATTCGACATGCCAAGGATCGAGGAAGACGTGGAAGAAGACGAGGAAGAAGAAGAGGAGGAGGAGGAAGAAGAAGAAGAAGAAGACGAGTTTCCCTACGAAGAAGGAGACGCGGATGGAGACTCCGACGAAGAGGACGAAGAAGCCATGTTCTACGAACAACAGGAGGAGCGCAAGATGGAAGCAAGTGGTGCCAAAAGGATGGACGGAGGCGACGAAGGAAGGCAAAGAAGCACGAACGAAGGCGCGAAGGACCAACCGAGAGCGTCGGGATCCAAACCAGCCAAGGAAGAAAGGTGCGTCGATGCGAAAGTGGTTCGGAACGACCTGTCGGTACAGGAAATCCATCCAAACACAAGTAGCTGACGAGAGTGTCGATACACACGTGGCAACGTGCGATGCCATGCACGGAAAATCACAGGTGGAAGAAAACGAGAAAGGATTTCCTGGGAGCCGACGTAGAAGATATTTGGAAGGAAGGAGGATTGGCAGACGAACTCGGAATCACAGGAAGGAAAATGGGCAAAAAGGAGAGGAAGAGGTTCAAGAAGAGGAGAAAAAGGAGGATGGAAATACCCGAAGAAATCACCAAAAAACTAGGAGAAGCCAACATGATGTATGCATTGGAAGATTATGCTGGAGCCGTAGATGTGCTGAAAGAGGTGGTGAGGATGGCACCTGACATCCCAGACTCCTACCACACCTTTGGACTGGTCAGTGAAGCCATGGGCGATCGAAGAAGGGCGCTGAATTTCTACATGATTGCTGCGCACTTGACCCCGAACGATCAGGTACAGTGGAACAGAGTCGCAAGCATGGCCCAGGAGGTGGGGAACCTTCGACAGGCCATCTACTGCCTGTCCAAGGTGATTCGATTGGACAAGGAAAAAAAGGATTGGAAAGCAAGATGGGATCGCGGAAACCTGTACGCGGAAATAGGAGACAACAGCAAAGCCAAGGAAGCATTCGAGCAGCTACACACGCACGACCCGGAGGACATCGAAGTGGTGAAGATGCTAGCAAGGGTCTACCATCGCTTGGGACATCAGTCGCCAGCCATAGAACTCCTGGAGAAACAGCTTGAGGAGTATGCAGAAACTTGTGACTTTACGGTGATTAATATTTTGTGCGAACTTTATATGGAGCTAGAATGTTATTCCAAGGCCATCGAGCTAATCGAAGAGGCGGAAAATACGATGTGCACAGAGGAAGACTCGCTGCCCATCGACTTGCAGGTGAAAGCTGGCCTCTGCATGCTGCATGTAGGAAACGGAGAAGAGGCCATGCAGTTGTTTGAACCCCTCATGGACATGGAAGCCGAACAATGCGCAGACCTTTACATGGATGTCGCCGATAATTGCTGGGCTGCCAACAAGCTGGATGCGGCGTTCAAATTTTACTCTGCGTTGCGTGCTGTCCCTGAGTACGACCAGCCTGTGCTCTGGTCCAGGATGGAGCAGTGTCTCAGATCCACCGAACGCGTGGAAGAAGCCATCGACATGTACCTGAATATTTTGGAAGATATTGACAAGGATCATCCCAGCTTTGCCGAGGCCAAGTTGGCCCTTGCAAATCTGTATCACGAGAGCAAACGCTTCGACCATGCGCTTCAGGCCGCTCAAGAGTCAGAAGCTTTTCGGGAAGCAATGAATGCAGAGAACGAGGAGCAGGTTGCCCAATTGATTGAGCGGGCTCAATTGCATCTTTCCTTGAAATCTTACGATCACTTTTTGGAAATCGCATTACCGCTGGTGCAGAAGTCGTTGGAAAGGGTTGGAGGGGAGGCAAATGATCCGTCAGATCAAGTGACAGGACAGGAGGAGGACGTGGAAGAAGCAGAAGAGGCAGACTTGGATGCACAGCACGGGGCAGAGGAGGGTGTCTTCGTGGGCTACCGGCCACGGGACCGCCGCAAGTACAAATCTTCTCAACCGGCAGGGGAGGAGCCAGGGGATCGCAGGGGTCCTTCCTTCATCCCGCTCCCTGGGATGTTGAAGCACAAGAACCCATTCCAGCTCTTTCTGAACGTGGTCAGGGTCAGTATCCTACAAGGCAGGCATGAAGAGGCAGCCCAGCTTATTCAGACCTCCTTGAATTCTCGCCGTGCCCTTCGCAGTGCCAAGAGAAGGCAGGTGAAGCTCCTGGCATTGGGCCTTGGGGATCACTTGGTGGAGCATCCTTTTGCCTACGAATGCATGATTCAGGCAGCTGGTCAGAAGCCTCAGAGCGTGGCCATGTGGAACTTGTTTTGCCGTTTGTGCAACATCGGGGGCATGTTTGGGAAGTGCGTTCCTTTCTTGCACAAGTTGCGTTCTCGTCATCCGGACAACGGACTGGTGATGCTGATGTTGGGTCACGCTCACTTGTTGTCTGGTGCATACTTGGAAGCCATGGACGAGTACCAGCGCGCTGCGGAGGTGTTGGGTTGGGACCAACCTTTGGTTCGGTTGTGTTTGGGTTGTGCCACATTGCAACACGCCATGACTCGTCGCACCTTGGACCGTTCCAGTTGTTTGGCCAAAGCCATCGCTCTTTTGCATCCACGTGGTGTTGCTGTTGCTGCACCCACCACGCGGTGCGATCCATCCAGCAGCGTTGTGTGGTACAATTTGGGACGAGCCACTCATCATTTGGGTTGGACCACACCAGCCACACGCTTCTACCAGCGCGCCATCGCGTCGCACGACGCTTCGGACGCAAAGGACGTGCGCTTCGCAGCCGCACACAACTTGGCGCTCGTCTTGTCGTCCAGCGGTGCGCACCATCTTGCCGCGGAAGTGCGGAAGCGACACTGCGTCGTGGAACCATGAACCCATGGGACGCGCCAGAAGGAAGGTGCGAGGCGTGGCGATGCACGACTTCGTCGTGTGCGCTTCGAGGCGTGGCTGACGCAACGACGAGACGTCGACGAGCAGCTATCGGATGCGTTGGGAGCGCAGGAGCGGTTTCGTGAGCTTTGCGCCACACCGTGCGACAGGTGCGACGTGTCGAGGCGGCTGGTTGGTGTACCACGTCGGCGACCGTCTCATCTTGCAGCGCACGCCTGGCTGCGGCGGAAGTCGCAGAGAAGAAGCCAAAATCAAGGAGATCTTGCTGATGCCGCACGGTGCGCCGACGTGTCACGATCATCGACCAGGAACACCTGCAGGCGACTTGGTGGTGGGCACTTCCACCGGAGACGTGTTCGTGCTGGTGTTGGAAGAGCAATGGAAAGAAGCTAGTACGTCCAAACCAGTGGGAGGGATCCATCTTGTGGCGGAGAACAATCCGATAGGCGTGAAAAACAGATGCATGGATGTGGCCTGGTCGCCCAAAGGAGACGGATCCTTCGTGGTGGCCCATCAAGACGGTAGCTTGCACTTGTTCCAGAAACGTGGCAGCAGCCTGGGAGACGGACTCCAAGATGACAAGAGCGAAGGGACCCTCATGCGTCTTGGAAGCTATGGTAGGCGAGGGACGGTGGAACAATCCAATCACATGGATCGCATGCAAGTGTGTGCGGCCCCCATCCACGCGCTGTGCTTCTCTCCAGATGGGAAAGCATTGGCGACCGCTTGTGGGGATGGAGTGCTCCGTGTGTGGGATCTGGAACGGAGGCAGCTCCTGTATGGGTTCAGCTCCTTCTACGGAGCCTTCCTCTGCTGCACGTGGAGCAACGACGGGAAGTACATTGCTGCAGGGGGGGAAGACGACACAGTCACCATCTACAGCGTGATGGAACGCACCACGGTGGTGTGGGGGGAAGGGCACGATTCTTTTGTGAGTGCAGTCGCTTTTGACGACTGGTTCGTCAGCCCAGAAGCTACGGTGGTTGCAGGCGCGCCGGCCAACGTGAAGACCTATCGTTTGGCATCTGCAGGCCAGGACACCAAGGTGTGCCTGTGGGAATTGAGGGTGCAGGAGGATGAGAACGGCGTGGATACACCGGACCAGGTTGTCGAGGTTGGAGATCGCATCCAACCTCCTCCTTGTCGTTCGGATATGTGTTTTCTGGCCCCCTTGTGCGAGCACAAGCTTCATCAGGAGCCATTGTCTTTCGTAGGATTTACCGAGGATGCCCTGTTGACATGTTGTCATGGGGGTCAGGTCCGCATCTGGGACCGTCCACCCATCGAACATGCACGTTCTCCTCGATCTCCCCCGTGACCTTGGGACACCTGCATCTACAACTCGTGTCCTACGGTCATCACATTAACTATCCAACCCTCACTTTCTTGGCTAACATTGGTCATTCATGCATGCAATTTTCCCTTCCTTTCATCGCTAGGTGTTCGGCGCGTTCCATCCTCCATGCCATCCTTGCATCTCCCACGCTGGATCATCCATGCTCATGTGCTTTGCTGTGCATTGGATGGTTCCCCATGTCCGCTCTTCTGTCCACTTCCTCGCTGTTGCTTCCATGTTTCCAAGGACATGCCTTTGGATGTCCACAATTTGTGCAACGAGCTGGAGACGAGACCGTCGACGCGTCGCAACGCAACGATGAGCGGCGGACCGAGCCGCGGACAGCACCATCTTTCCAAGGACGGACAAGAAGAGCACTTCTTGCTGCGTGCGACGCCGCAGCTGGCTGCCAGGCTGCACCGCGTCTTGGAGGAGGATCCTGTCGCAGCCGACGACCACGCCATGTCGCTGGAATGGGAGCAAGACGCGACGCACGCGAAGTTGCAAGTGGGAAAAGACGCGTTTCGTGCAAGATTGTACAACCTGCCGACGGCTGTGGAGACGTGGAAGAGCTACGACGACGTGCATCTGGTCAAGAGCGGCGATGTGGGACAGGTGGTGGTGGTGATGGACGAAGCCGAAGATGGACACGAACACGACGAGTATCCGCACGGGATCACCAAACCGATGGAACATGCCAGGAAGAGACACTTTCGAAAGGAAGCAGACGTGCCGCCAGAAGTGATGCGACGCGTGGAACTGGACGTGCGACACGTGCTCCAAGGAGGGACCGCACAAGGTGTGGAAATCGTGGATGTGGAAGAAGAATTCATCGATGGAGAATGGAGGCCGGTGCAAGACGCGGGAGACGTGCCCGCAAAGGACCAAAAACAAATCAAAGAAAAGCAATCAGATCCAACAGATTGAAAAAGGAGACAGAAACAGCCCCACGATGCATTGAAGGCGAAAGCTTTCCGATTCAACTCTACAAACCTCCACGGGCCCGGACGGTAATCTCCAGCCTGCATGGAACCATGGTAGGACAAGGAAACAACAAAATGGAAGGAAACAACAGGAGAGCACCATGGCATGCCGCAAAAGCAAGCAAGTGTACATATGTCACGTTCGTGAACTGGACTCATGCCAATACCTCACCTTGTCCAAGAGATCCTGGTTTCTCACTGGCTTGAGCAGGACATCTGTATATCCTGCCTCCAAGGCCCGCTCCGTTTCTGCCTTGGCCGTGTTGCCCGTGATGGCCAACACCGGACCCTGGTAACCCTCAGCACGCAGCTTTGCCACCGCCGTGTACCCGTCCATCTTGG
>JBBULP010000502.1:0-94673 GCA_038048775.1 Picocystis salinarum | reverse complement strand
CTCCTCAGAGGGGTGGTGCCTGGCAGGGACGAGGATCGATCCACCGTCTCCGAAAAGGGACGACTCCCATCGAATCCCCTTTCGAACCCGGATCGAATCCCCTTTCGAACCCAAGGCGACCCAGGAAACCACCCGAACGAAACCCACCGAGACCAACCAACCAACCCTCTCCCTCCCTCCCTCTCTCTCTCCCTCTCTCGATCTCGATCTCTGTCCGAGGCAGGGAGAGAGTGTGGGTGTGGAACGTGCAGGTGGTGGTGTGGCGATGGCGTCCCAAGCACGTGCGCAGAGCTTGTGGAGGCGAGCCCTCGTAGGTGCGTGCGTTCGTACGTGGCGAAGGAGGAGAGGCGTGGGAAGAAAGGAAGAGGAGCTGACGCAGGCGGACGCATGGACGGTGCCACGTGGAACCAGCCGACGAAGGACCCGGCGTGCAAACGTTGTATCACGGCGTGAGCAAAGCCATGGCGGGATTGGTGCCGCTGGCGTGGTACCTAGACAAAGACGGATGGACCATCAAACCCGTGGACTTGGCCTTGGGTGCAGCCATCCCCGTCCACGCACACATCGGAATGAACGCCGTCATCTCCGACTACGTCCCACCAATGGCACGTGGACTGGCACGTGGTGGCATGCTTGGCGTCACCGCCATCACTGCACTGGGATTGCTCAAACTCAACCTCACGCCTGGAGGTGGGTTCTCCAAAGCCGTCAAGACCATGTGGACCCGCAAGAAAGAATGAAACACACGTCTCACGCAACCAAGTGAACGTGTCCTGCAACCGACGAACACCGGAACGTCCGAAGCACAACCGTGACGAACAGCGACATGCGCACGTGCGGACAGGAAGGAAGGAAGGAAGCGAGAGAGAGAGAGAGACGACGACGACGACGAAAAGGTGGAGTAATCGAAGCGTTCATCCCAAGGAGATGTCCTCCACCTGCGCGGTGAGCTGGTGCCACTCGGCACGAAGTGCGTCCAAGAAACCAGGATCTTGCACCTCCTTGTCCACGTACTGCGCACGTTGCTTGCGGATCTTGTCGGCCTCTTTCTTCGCTTTGTCCAACGGTTTCCCTTCCAA
The DNA here is from genome assembly GCA_038048775.1 of Picocystis salinarum. Classification (NCBI taxonomy): domain Eukaryota; kingdom Viridiplantae; phylum Chlorophyta; class Picocystophyceae; order Picocystales; family Picocystaceae; genus Picocystis; species Picocystis salinarum. The sequence continues at coordinate 93,594 of JBBULP010000502.1, read as the reverse complement.
GAGATTGCCTTGCATGTCGTGCGTCGGATTCTCGTCCACGTCGAAGGCGGAATAACGGTCGGAGAGGGCGGTCCTGGGAGATGCGGACAAACGCTCCCATTTGGCGATCTCCTTGGCTTTGGCCGCGACCTTGCGGGATGCTTTGAGACGTTCTGCCTCGCGAGCCAACCTGCGCTTCTCCTCCACCTCCAACCGCAAGGTGGCGGGATCGTCGCGCTTCCAAACGCTGCCGTCGGCCTTGTCTTCCAGACGGATTCCCAAGTCCACCAATGTCTCGTCGCGAAGGCGATCGCACGCCGAAAGGATCAGAGATGCGTCGCCTCCGCTGCGTGCAATGTTCCGGATCACGTCTCGAAACGATGCGAATGCATCCATGTAAGGCGCCACATGATCCGAAGCAGATGTTCGATCCGAGGCCGAACTCGAGGTGAACGACAGGCCATCCGTCAACCCAAAACACGACAAGATCCTCGAAACGTATTGCTCCACGTGGCCCAAAAGGAGCGATTGAGGCAACGCTACCGTCCCACCGCAGCCTGAAAGATAAATGTTGGTCTGCTTGACCAATTCACACAAGGCATCCATGGCACCCCGCGTGTCCAAGTTGTCCTGAAGTCTATCGTGCACGCGTGCCTGAACGTCCTGCAACGAAGCAAGAAGGGACAGTTCCGGCTGGTTCCATCGCTTGCTGGAAGCCTGCCCGGTCTTGTTAGCTGTCCGCTTGGCCACCTCTACGTTCTGGTAAAAATTCTTGAGCAGGGCTTCCCTGGCCCGTACCTCACTCATCGTAGTTGTGCTGTAACTCATGGAACGCTCCCAAGGCTGCATCACAAACAGCAGTCGGAGCTGTCGCGCAGACGTCTCCTCCAAAGCCTGGCGAATGGTGACGAAATTCTTGAGCGACTTGGACATCTTCAATCCTTCAATGCCAAGGTGCCCAGAGTGCAAAAAGTAATTCACCCATTGACAACAACCTTCGCCGTGGTAATAGGCCTCGGCTTGGGCCAGCTCGTTGTCGTGGTGCGGGAACTTCAGGTCCTCACCGCCCGTATGGATATCGATGTTCATGCCCAAAATGCTGCTGGCCATTGCTGAGCACTCGATGTGCCATCCTGGTCTACCCTTTCCCCAAGGAGAATCCCAGCTGGGCTCTCCCGGCTTTGAGGCTTTCCACAGGGCGAAATCGTTCGGATGCCTCTTTTCTGTCGTGGCAAAATCTCCTCCCACTTCCCCTTCTGAGGCAAGTGCGGAAGATCCCACTGCCCAAGGTCGCAACTTGCCATACCTGTGACCTGCCTCCTGATAGGCTTGTGTGCTGAAGTACACACTGCCATTGGAGACGTATCCCAACCCGTTGCAGATGATTTTCTCCACGTAGTGCACGATCTCCTCCATGTACTCGCTGACCCTGGTAAGCACTGTGGGTGGTCGCACGCCGAGGGATTCCATGTCCTCCATGAATTCTTCCTCGTACCGTGACGCGTGGGCCTTGAAGATGGAATGGTCCGTAACTTCTTTTCCACGGGTGCTATCGAGCATGACGGCCAGTGCATCGCTACATGCAGCGATCATGCCATCCAAGCAGCGGTTGCTGGATTGCGTTTCGAGCTCATCCTGTGCACTTCGCACCTTTTCCAGCTTGAGGCTCTCCTGTTTGATCACCACTTCGAGCTCTTCTTTCCTTTTTGGTTCCGATTCTCCCGCAAAGGCTTCCATCGATGCACTCACCACGCCTTGTTGCTTCTCCAGCGCTTGTCGCAGAGCCGCTCGGCCATCGTTCAAGACGCGTTCCAAGTCTCCTTCCACCTCTTGTTTGTACTGGTCGAGCAGGTAGTTCCTTCTCGCCCTCAGGATGATCTTATCATCGATGTCGGTGACGTTCATGACGTACACGACGTTGTATCCGAAGTAATCTTCGAGGATCCTGCGCACGATGTCGAACGTCACGTAGTTCCTGGCGTGTCCGACGTGCGCCGAATCGTACACCGTGGGTCCGCAGATGTACCACGACACACATCTAGACCCTTTTCCTTTCGCCGGCACGAAGGGAACCTATCCAAGCTCGACGTTTTCGTGCATCGCGCGTGTGCAACCACGTGATGCGTCAGCCAACTCGTCCACCTGCACAGCTTCGGCATGCCACTTTCCACGCACCTTTCCGTCCACCAGCGAGTTGTACAGCTTCAGGCACGTCTCCTCCGCATCCTCGGACCCTTCCGATGGACCGTGCCATCGTGGTGGAAGCGTTTCTTGTGCGTTCGTCATGCGCGCTCCCGTCGTGCGCCGCCTGCGTCGCACCACGTCGGTTTCGTCCTCCCTCGAAAGGAAAGCTCCATTGGAGACACGACCGGTCTCCCCTTTCAAGCCTCCCTTTCAAGCCTCCTTTCTCTGCGAGGTCGAGACATCCTCCAGGACCCATCCAAGGGAGTTTCTTCTCTGCCTTGGGAGACGGGATATGGAGGCGAAGACCAAGGCGATTTGGACACGTGGTGATGCAAACCGTCGCAAGCGTCGTGTGGAGAACGCCAAAGGCATGCATGGAAGGCGAAAGACGCGAATGGATCCGTCTTGGATCCCTTTGTCTATCGTTTTCCGTCGCCAACCATTGCGGATGCCTCGATGTGGCGCGATCTTCGAACAAGGGAACGTCGTATGCAAACGGACGTGACACGTGAAAGACCCAAGCGTCGGACGTCATGGGGAATTGCGTTCCATGTGCCTCCGTTCCTTTGCTAATCCAACGTGTCTTCTCTTGGCAATGTCGCCGTGGTAGCAACCCGAGTTAGTCGTGTGATTGTCCCATCCTTTGGGACAACGATCGCTTCCGCATGCACAACAACAGAATCCATCGATGCAATCCATGTGCATGACGACGTCTTCCTGTCCTCGTGGTCCATCCTCTCCGCTTCCTTTTCCATCAGTAGGACCAGCGCACGATCGGATGCTGCGATGCATCGCGTTCGACGTCGAAACGCTCTTGCATTTGCAGTTGTGACGTCGTGGGGTCCGATTCCACCCCTCCACAAATCTCTCCATGTGCAATGCAGCTTCGACAGCTGCCACACATCACGCTCGCACGACACAGGCGTGGTTTCGTCGTCATGCGCAGACGCAGATGCGTTCGTGCAGCACAGCTGGAAGACGATGCAAGCTGCACACGTCAAGCCGACGCTTCCCACCAAGGCAGTGGAAAGCCGCAGTGCGAGGAATTCGGACGCCATTCGTCTCCAAAGACCGACGCGTCCACGTTCCGCCATCTCCATCCAACGAAGCACGCGCACTTCCACGTCGTCCTTGCACCGCTTCATCCGTCGGAGATCCGTGCGCGACGACGACGTCCATGCCGTCGTCGCACGACGTGCACTTCGTTCGAAATTCACCGTGACCCGCAGAGGATCTTTGAACCTTAGACGCAGTTCCTCGTCGAGGCATGGGAGTTTGGTCGCGACCGTCGGTGTCGTCGGTCGTCACGTCGCGTTTGCGCGCTTCGCCATCGCTGCGATGTCGCGTTTGCTTCCTCGCGAGGAGATCGTGCGGCTGAAGCACGATCCGTTGAAGGTGAAGGTGTCCTTGAAGCGCAAGTCGGAGGAAGCAGAAGAAGAGCGCAAGGCCAGGCGGAAGAAACGAAGGCGTGAACTTAAGGAGAGCTCTCAACTCGACACGAGACAGACCGCCACCACGACGCACGCCAGCCACGAAGACACGACGAAGAAGCGAACAGAAACAGGAGACGAAGTGCGCAAAGATCGTGGGGGAGAAGAGACCGTGGCCGGCGGTGGACCACAAGGTGGATCTGGCGGACTCAAGCTCAAGCAAATGGCCAGCACAGTGTGGGACGAACCAGTGTTCCTGGAAAGAGTGGGCGTGTGGGCTGGACCGTTCGTGGTGAGTGGAGATTGAAAGCACAACAAACGTGCGCCACCAGACGAAGCGCATCGTGATACGCCGCGAAAAGATCCCCTCCCTCACCAGCATCCACCAGTGTCGGAACGGTTTGGAACTCGAGAAACACTGTCGTCATCCTCTGGAAAAAAGGAAACTAATCTTACATCAATCGCTTCGAGAGAACAGAATCTGGCTTCTGTCCCGATCTAGCTTGAAGTGGTTCTTGGCAAACAACGGACTCTGGTAGAAGGATTCCAAGTCCGTCAAGTTGTATTCTTTTGCCTTCTCGGCGAAGGCTTTCATGTTCACCGTCACATGGTTGGGATCCACCTCGGCCCCTGTCACACGCTGGTAGCGCAAAGTATCCCTCACTAGTGCCCTCAAAATGTACAACAGAAGGTCGTTGAAGTCCTTCTTGTAGTTGATGTACCTGTGGAAGGAACGCTCCAGGCTCTTCTGGACACCGTACCTCTGGGTAGATACGAAGCTGGTCAACAAGGTGCGGATGGCCACATCGATGTCATCCTCCTTCACATACTCGCGCAGATGCATGCGAGCGTGAGCCTCTGACATGCGGATGAGACTCTCAATGTGCCTGACAGCAATGGGGACGCCGTGAGAATTCACGCTCGCCCTACGCAACTCTGCGTACACTCTAGAGATTTTGTCAAAGTCTGTGTTGAGGAGCTTTGGTCGAACGTACTGCTTTGCGTAAGTGATGTACTTCCGAAGAAGGTCTTGCGGAATGAGATCCCGGTCATCAGCCTCAGCCTGCGGAAGCACGGGTGCATCTTCAGAACCGTTCTCCGGATGGCTTCTCACGTGGCTTCCTACAACAAACTGTGCGAGGCGCTCATCTGTGACCGGATCGACAATGTCTTTGACCACACAGAGAACATCAAAGCGTGACAGGATTGGTTCGGTCAATTCCACGTTCTCTGCGAAGTTGCGACTGCTATCGTATCGTCCACCAATTGGATTGGCAGCAGCAATGACAGCGCAGCGTGCCTGCAGGCTGGTGACGATGCCCGCTTTGGAGATGGAAATGGTCTGCTGTTCCATTGCCTCGTGAATGGAGACTCGATCTTGATCATTCATCTTGTCGAACTCGTCGATCAAACAGACTCCACGGTCCGCCAACACCAAAGCTCCTCCCTCCAAGGTCCACTCTCTTGTGATTGGGTCTTTGTGGACCGCAGCAGTGAGACCAACTGCACTCGCACCCTTTCCCGTAGTGTAAACAGAACGCATGGCCGTTTTCTCCACGTATTTCAAGAACTGCGATTTGGCCGTACCAGGATCACCCAACAACAGCACGTTGATGTCTCCACGAAGGCGATGCTTCCCATCTACATTCTTTTCCTGTCCGCCAAACATGGAGAGTGCAATTGCGGCCTTGATGTTTTCGTGTCCATAAATGCTCGGAGCAATGCTCTTCATGATCCTCGTGGCTATCCTTGGATCTCGCGAGAGCTTGTGGATCTCCGTTTTATCGTCGTCCGTCAATCTGTAAGCACTGAACATGTCCTCTTTCTTACTGACGTAGTTTGCTTCCACTACTGTGTTAAACACCGGAAAGCCGTTCTTTGTGTTCAGGCTGGCATCAAAGCTGTTGGTGTAGATGCCAGTGACTTCCACTTCCTCGCCCGGTCGAGCGCAGTTGATCTGATCATGCAGCAGGATCACCTCCTTGTAACGAGGTAGGCGACCGGCAGGAATGCTCCCTGGACTTTCCTGCAAGGTAATCTTCTGGTAGTTTCGATAGAGAGTCTGCTCCACGTTGATGGAGAAGGGCCCAAGCGACTGGCAGTCAGGGCAGCTCCCAGGTTTCACCTCATGCTCCGAATTCTGATAGAAAGGTCCCATGGTGAAGCCACATTTCAAGCAGTCATACTTGACTTGTGCTAGCTGTGGGAAGACTCCGGTCCTCCTGGTCACCACTCCAGCAATCTTCACCAATCCATTGAGATGGCCTTGGCGAATGTCTCGAATGTTGTCTACAATGGGCAAGTGCGTGATGCGCACAAAGATCTCTTTGTGCACCCTTTCATAGTCGGGGAAGAGACGCAAGACACACTGTTTTGCCACTTCGTGGAAGATTTCAAGCATCACCTTGGGGATGTCAGCAACCCAGATGGCCAGGATGGGTGCAGCATGGGACAGGTGTAGGTAGCTCACTTCAAGGCTCTGCTTGTTGGCTCGGCACATGTGAGCGATTGTTGTATTGTAAACCGTTTCACTGCTGTGATCCGTAAAGTGATGAAGGAAGTTGCGGAATCGTTTGGCCACCTCCCGTCGCACGGGTTCATTTTGCAACCATTCTCGCAAAGGTCCAGTGAACTCTTCCAGCTTGAGTGGTATGTCTTCGTAATCCTCTTCTTCCCCTTCCAGATCCCCCGCAGCAGCCCTTTCGAGCCCCAAGCGTTGTCTCCTTGTAGGGCGCATGTCCTCTTCGTCATCTTCGACCAATGCTCCTGGAAGCAACGACCTTCCACGCCTTCTCTCGAGGAGGTCACGCCTGCGCATTTCCTCTTCGGCCGATTCGCGTGCTCTCCTCGCTTCCTCCGGATCCATTCGGTGGTTGGCTTCGTCGTCGAGTCCTTCGCGTTCGTATTCGTCGAGTTCTTCCATCCTTCGGTAATCCCTTCCACCCGCAATCCCGTGGGCTGCATTGTCTTCCACGAGATCGTCTCCATCTCCTTCTTCGTCGTATGTCGGATCTGCGTCCGTCACCGCGTCGGAGAAGGGATCCGCTTCGCTCGAAGACGGACGTGGCGACGTCGGCAGCACTTCTTCCTCCGGTGCGTCGGACTGCGGATTCGCACGTGTGGATCCACATGCGGTCAGCCTGCGATCTTCCACCGCTCGTTCGATGCGCCAGCACCCTTCCTTCCTTCCCACGCACCATCTTGCGCGTGGTTTGAGCACGAGTCGTGCGCACGTGCGATGGAGAGGCGCGTCTCCAACGTGCACGTGAGAAATTTGCGCGGGAATTACGTTCCCCTCTCGGCCTGGTTCCCCCGGGTTTCCCGCGAGAATTTTGGAGGGAAAGAACCGGGTGGCGGGAACAGACCGAACCTCCCGAAGGTTTCCCGCGAAAAAAGTAGGCAGGGGAGGGAAAGCCTCCGGCGGTGAGCCAAGGAGGAGCGATTCCCTTCGAGGAATCGTTATCAATTGATAGAAGAATCCTCGGCGAGGATGGGACCGACCGAGGGGAACGAAACCAGCTTCGAAGGCATGGATCACCACGTCGTGGAGTGTGCTCGATCGGTATCTGGCGATTCGAGGACGTGGCCAAGGAAGCTTCGTTCTGACATCTCGCCACGAGGAAAACCATGATCGACGGTCTCGTTCAAGATCTTTCCCGACTCCCACGCGAATGCGTGCTGCTGGTACTGAGCCACTTGCAAGTCAAGGACTTGTGTGCGGTTGAAGCGGTGAACAAGGCCCACCGGGAACTCGTCCACGATCCAACCTTGTGGAAAAGCCTTGCCTTGGCCAAATGGGGGACAGCTGTAGTGGAATTGAAGAAAGAAGAGCCTCGGCAAGGATGGGAGGGCTACTGCAAGCGAAGGATGCCAGTTCGGACCATCCCCAGATCTCCAATTGGTCTTCTCCAAGAGAATTACAGTGATCCATGGCAACACTTGCTTTGCTGTTTGTTGTGCAGCAGGACTTCAGGGAGCGCAACCATTGCAGCATGCGTTGCCCTGGTCATCGACGAGTATTCGTCCCCTACCATGCTATTGAAGGCAACAGACGCCCATTGGGAGAATGGGAAGGGTGGTGAGTGCCCCTTCTGCGATCTGATCCATCCGTTGGGACTTCAAGCACAACGGTGCAAAGCTGTCCGGAAAATGACAATTGGATTTCTCGGTGACGACTGGGAGAACCCAAATCAATTGTATGGGGTAGGGAAATTTTCTGCAGACAGCTTGGCAATTTTCTGCTGGGGCATGAAGGACCTGCGAGGCGTCGAAGACGTCAATCTGAAACGATACCTGCGTTGGGCCTTGGGAGAATCTCATTCAGAAAGCGACAAGCCTCGGGTACGCAAGAGGATTGCCAGGAATGGAAAGAGGAAGGAACCAGTCGACAAACAATTGGGGCCACGGCGCTCACAACGTATACGGTCTGCCAATCAAACACCAGTGGTGCTTTAATCGATTCCGCGTGCATGTGTGCTTTCGCATGCAAAATCATTGGCAGAGACAGCATTTGAAAAATAGGAAGATACCGCGTAACGATATATTATTGGTTGTGGGGAAATTGTTTTCCAAGTAAGGCAAAGAATCAATCTTTGGTTCGACCTGCCCACAAATCAGGCCGCAATGGTGTTAGGAAGAGTTTGAACCAAATTCTCCCTCGTGAATTGAATGTGGTCAGTGATCACAGCACAGACACCCAGTTTCAAGATTCTTGCAAGGGCATCTGGGTCGGTTGAAGAACCGAAGGTGACAATCTTCAGTCCTGCTCGCTTTGCAACTGCCATGTACTTTCCGATCTCTCTGGCTTCATCTAACAGCTGGGCCACCTCACACGCCACGCCGTCCAGTCCAGCACCAATGGCAACCATCAATGCAGCTGCCAAAGAGTTACGCCTGGGGTCAGGATGGTCTCCTCGTTCCGTCAGCATGAATACCGGGTAAGGGAGCTGGTAGGCCCTGAGCTCAATGGCAGAATCGGGGTCAAAAGAGGATAGTACAATTCTGCGATCCTCCGCATGTTCAAGAAGAGTATTAATAAGTGCCTCGTGCATCCTGTCCCTTTCAGCCCGGTTGGTGGGGTTCTCCTCCAAGAATTTGATCTCAAGGTTGAGCCCAATACAGGTAGGAATTTTTGTAAGCACGTCCTCCAATGTAGGCACCGCAGATTCGTTCCCACAGAGCCAATCTTCCAAATGTTCGCTCACTTCCCGAGCATGCCCATTTGCCTTGAAGTCCCTCATTAAAACAACATCTGACTGAAGTGACCTCAGCTCTGCAAGATCAATCTCTGAAATTCTGTACTTTTCGATTACGCCATTACGCCTGAAAAACAGGCGGTCGTCATGCCAAATGACCGGGACACCGTCCTTTGTCAACTGCACGTCCAATTCAACAAAGTCTGCCCCATTCATCGCTGCTTTTTCAAAAGCAGCCAGCGTGTTTTCCCGCACTTCAGCATTGCACATGGCTGAAGAACGATTAGCCCCGTCCCCACGGTGACCCACAACAGCCACCCCATTTTCCTCTTTTGCGCCGAACATGTTCTCGTGCCTTGGAGGAGGGGACCACCGTCGTTTGAGGCTCACGGATGGCTGCAGAGCCCCCTCTTTCTCAATTTTCTTCATCAATGCCTCGACTTGGGCTTGCACATCAAGCGCCTTGTCCCGGTGAGTTTGCTCCATTTGCTGATCGATCTTCCCCAGGTTGGCCTGGACAGACTTCTGCCCAGAAGAACTCTCCACCCCCGCTAACACCTTGCCCCACTGCTCTTGCCAGACCTGCCTTTGTTTTTCGGCAGCTTCTGTCTGGTCCACCAAGGTGTTGAGCTCGCTGATGCTTTTTGAATATTTCAGACGTTCTCGGATGGTGATGGGTATGGCCACTGACCGTGAGTCTAGCCCTGCGGACCTGCCAAAGTTCTTCTGGATGACCTCCTCCAGGTCTTCGTCGATTGGCAGCTCATCCAGTCCCAGTACCTGAGGCTTCCTGCACACCGGGCAATGGCAACTGATCCTGCTTTCGTCCTCCAAGTCGACAGCACTGGTGGCCTTGACCTCGTTGATGGCGTGGTTCACTGCGCAGTCCCAGCAGAATCTGTGTGCACAATCGAACACCACTGGATTTTGCAGCAGATCGAGGCACACAGGACAGACGAGTTCCTCGTGCAGGTCTCCGTTGCTCGGACACTGATCGATCAGGTGCAGTTCGATTTCGGCGAGTAGGTGGGTGAGTGCCGAGGAGTTGAAGAACGGTTGTCCTTGGAGCATGGGCATGGCCTTTTGCGGTCGTTCTGGATGGTTTTTGTTCCACTTCTTGACGGCTTTGATCACGGCGAGGGAGTTGACCATGGCGAACCTCCTCATTTCGAGTCCTTCGAGATAGATTTCCGACGGATCGTGAGCTGGGTCTGTGCTGGTCCGTTCCGTCATCTGCACGGTGTCATTGAACTTGGCTTCCAGTTGTTCCATCTTGCTGGCGAAGAACCCTCCAGCTTTTTCGAGGGAGGTTTCCAAGACGCGCAGGAACTCTTTTTCGGCCACGCACGTGTCTTTCTCGTCGATGGCACGTTTCAGCCCGTCGTAGTCCACATACCAGTCGGACCATTCCGGAACGGCTTCTCGTCGCAGCCTTTGCCCGAACTTCATCGTTTCTCCACCTGCAGCTCGCACAGGACCTCCTGCACGTCCTGCACGGGCCGGTGCGCGCACGGAGGCGCGCGATGCACACACTTGGATGGTGAACGTGCACGTGTGCGCCGAGGCGGCGCGCACGAGTGCGATGGCGAACGGTCCCTGCGTCTCCTCGAGGACCGGGAGGAGGCAACACGACCCGACGAGGACTACAGCTGGCATCAGAAGGAACACAGAGCGAGGCCACCGATCCTCTGCGCGCAACGGGGATGTGGGCGGGTTCGGTGCCCCTCCCGGGATCCGGACTCCCCGGGAATATCCGAGCCGGAAGGGTCGGATGCGAAGGAATCGGACCGGTGCGCGAGGGAGATGCTTCGGAATATGCCGCATGTTTCGACGAGGACGGGGCGGGGGGTTCGGATCCCTTGGATTCGTTGTGCCCAGCTCACGTGGACAGTTTCGTACGTTCGAAACGGAAATCCCGGTGGTCCCACCCGGGGGGGACGCCCTCGTCCTCGTCAGTGATGGTTCCAACTTCCCCTCGTTTCGTGCACCATTGTGGGTTGATTCCGGGAAGCGATGTCGGAGATCGCAGAGGTTTCCTCCTCGGATCTCGTGCGGTCCGAACCCGGGTTCGTTCCCTTGGATGGTTCCGTTTCACCCTCGAACACTCCCCTTTCCATTGGGTCGCGTTTCCCGTTTCGACCTGGGTTCGTTCCCCTTTTCGAGGTCCCTGGGAACCCACCGTCCGCGTCAGCAACCACGTGGCTGACGTGGTGGATTTCCTGGCCGGGGTCGTGCCTGCCTCCCATGGACGATGGAAACGTGGTGGATACCACAGGAAAAATCAAACATGCAAGAGGATCCCGTCCCATCTTCCATCGGAACGATAAACGATGCCAGGCCTGGGACGGAAAGGAAGGGTAGCTGCCCTGCAGAAAAAAAAGGAAAGAAAATGCAATGGCGGGGTTCGTGATGCTGGAAAACGGAGGCAGGTGAAGGGGGAGAGGAGACACCTGCACTGTGTCCACCCTCCCAGGATTTATTCCCATGCTATCAACCACCAAGAGGTGGAAACTCTTCCATGGCCATGACTGGAGGGCGTTGGGAATGCAGAGGCACATCAGATCGGTGCTCGGCGGAATATTGGTGGTTCCTAGCCCGGCGCGCGGTGCGACGAGCGGCACGAGATGAACCTCGGCGAAACTTACGCTCAGGCTCCACCCTCACAGGTCTCATCACGGTTTCACCATGATCTGCATCGTATGGCAATCTTAGCTCCAGTGGCGACATGCCCAGGCACTCCCTTGCAGAATTCCATTTCCGCTTCACGATCTCCAAGCCAACGCCAGGATGTGAAGGAGCGGTCCAGATGCCTGCATCAGCACTCCCCGGACCTGCAGAAGAGTGTGTTGAATCTTCCGCCCGGTGCATAGCTACCTCTACCGTTCCCAGTTCCACTGCCGTGCTGGGCACCTGGCCCTGAGGCAGACCGGAATCCTGTGCATTTCTCTCGCTTTGAGCTTGTGCTTCCTCCAGCTCCATTACTTTTCCCACTCGAGCAATAGTGTTTCCAAAAAACGCTTCTAACGCGGGCAGGGATTCTGCCTCTGACATGCCAAAAATCTCATCAAGCTCGCTGGCTCCCCGAGCGAGAGCCTTCCGGATGCGACGAAAACTGGCGTGGCTCACGCTACGTCCCAGGTTGTTGCTGGGCAAGAGCGGATCCATCACATTCAAAAACTTCATCGTCATCGTGCACTTTTCCGATCCAGCAGCTTCCCCGACCGGGCAGTACGTGCGCAGGGCATGCCGCAAATAGTCAGCGCTGAGCAGGGGCCTCTGTTCGCCTTCTAGTGGACAGGCCTCCCGGGTTTCCTTCCAGTGTACCCCCTCAAGACTCAAGTAATGTTGTTCCCAATCGAATTCACTGAAGTATCTGAGGAACAGGTGCAAAACTTCCAAGGGCGTCTTGGCGTGCTCGTGAAAGTAGCTGATGATGTAGAGTACCATGGTCTCCAGTGCATAGGTGGAGAGCAGCGCGTGCTGGGCACCCATGATTCTACTCTCGTAAAAGCACCAAGCCTTGACAAGGATGATGCTATCCTTGACGAGGTTTTCTCTTCCCACCAGTAGATTGACTTCTTCCAGAAACAGCAGGGTGCTGAGTCCGCTCAGCTGGCTGGCGGAGAAGTCCACCAGGATATTGTCCACGTTGCACTTGCACAGCTTCACTTCTGCATTGATGGCCGTGACGTTCCTGACCCCCATCGTGTTCCCTTGCTCCTCTTGCGTTCGTAGCAATGCTTCTTGCAGCTTGGCCACCCAATCTTCCGGCAGCGGCTTCCCTTTGGCAAAGATGCACACGTCGATGTCTCCGTCTGGCAGGTAGGTTTCCAGAGGCACCGATCCGAAGGTGTAGGCGTGCACGACCCTCCCTTTTCCCTGCAGTGCTTTGTCGACGACTTTGCGTACGAAGGCGAGCACCCGTTTTCGTTTGGCCAAGGACGTCGGCCTGGGTTTGACGCTTTGGACGAGTGCTTGCGTCCTCTTGTGCCTCGCATCCCCGGGTACGTCCGTCGTCTTTCTTCCTCCTTCCTCTCCATCCTCCTCCTCCGTCCCACGTGCCACCGCACACCACGTGCTTCGCGTGTCGTGCGCGTCCATCTCCACCGCAACGAGTCCGTCTTCCACCCTCCTCGTCCCTCTCGTACACTCTCCCACTCCATCCCTCACACACACTTTCACACTCCATCCCTCTCACAGTCTCTCTCACACTCCATCCCTCTCACACCCTCTCTGCTCTCTCCATGTCTCTCTCAGACACTCTCAAACTCCATCCCTCTCGTACAGTCTCTCTCTGTCACTGTCTCTCGTCCAGCTTCGACGGGTCTGTCTGCTATCGGAGATTGCTGGGTCCATCTCTGTCGACATCCGGACGAGGCGGGATCCCAAACGATGGGCATGCGAGGTGCACGACGTGTGGATGGTCCCGAAGGAACAAGCCACGCCTCCTTCACCATCCCACCTTTGCCGTCTCTGCCATGGGTGCAGGAAGAAACACAACATCCGGTTCCATTCTCGTCACGAGACCTCTCCATGTCGAAAAAATAAAGGCAGAAAAAAAAGAAGGGGAACGATCGTGGTTAACTCGGTCGTAAAAAAAGGGAGGGATGGCAAGGCAGAACCGACGATGGCGGATGGCATGGCCGTGTGCGCGACGCATTGGGAGGAGGCGCGACGCGTCGCATCGGGATGGGAGGAGCAAGGGAGGTGGGAAGAAGGACACATGGAAGTCATGCGGTCCGTGGAACGGATTGTGAGGCGGATCGAAGAAGGGAACGATGGATGGAAACGAGACAAAGGGATGCACCTGTGCATCGAACGGGCACAAAACATGCTCAGGAAGGTCAAGAGAGACGCGGAAACGGAAGAAAAATGGATGGTGGACGTGAAAACAACACTCGAATCCCTGCAAAACGTGCTGGAAAGGCCAGAAGTGCCCCCTTTCTACCTACTCGGAAGAAGAAAAGGACACGATGGAACGGGACCAACCCACTGGAAGGGAAAGGCAGACAGTCCACAACCTAAAATGGCCTTGCCAAAGACCTTCATGAAAAAGCAAAGACAAGTGGAAGCCGAAGAAAGGCTGGAGCGCTCACGTGCAGAAGAAAACAACGATACCTTCATGCAGGATATGGAACAAGAAGAAATCAAGGACGAGCTCTTGGATCTCGTACAAGGATTGAAGAACAATGCACTTTTGGCTGGACAGTCCCTCGAAAACAGGAGAGAAACCCTGGACGACTACGAAACCAACGTCAACAGAAGCTTGGCCGGGGCCAAGCACGGGAACGAGAAGCAGGACATGCTCCTGAAACGGGGCAGAGGGAGCTTGTGTCTGAAACTGGCAATGTTCGGCGCGGTGTGCATTGTGTTTGTGTTCACCTACATGGTGATCAAAGTGACCAAAGTCCGTGGATAGCAGCATAGCCTCTCTCATGGATGTGATCCCAAGTCGTGCAGCGACGAATCTTGAGGCTGAACCAAACGGGTGCCGCTCCAGTGCCATCAGAAAGGGTGCTGATTTATTCATGGCGAAGCCTTGTGCCGCTTGGATGTGTCATTGTCCGAGGTGAAAGAGAGATCCTGCACCTTTATGCCAGACAACACAAAGCCTCCAGTTCCCTCTGTGTTCATGTGAGGGTGAGTGCGTCCCGGGAGGACTTGGTATTCGCGCAGCCACGGTTCTCCAAGTTCAACGTCCACAGCCATGCGTTTCGATCTCAAGTGGTGAAGGCACTCAGCCAGCGGTTGCGAAAAGTTGGAGTACGCAGCAAAATTACCTGAATCTACCAGGAGGGGAAGTAGCCTCGTCATCGCATTCGCCTGGTCATGGTTGGGGGCTGCCATCACCAAGCTGTCGAATTTGGATTGCTTCCACTCTTCTATTTGTTTGTCAGTAGCCCGTCTTGCTTTGCGTTGTTGTTTTCTCTCGCCATCTGGTGCAGGCCTTGGATTGTCTGTGGGATGATCATCTTCCGCCTTGACTTTTGCCTCTGGTGCAGGTGTGTGGTTTGCGTGCATTTCCGTATCTGCTGGCTTGGTTTCCACCAACCTGCCATCAAAACGGTCAATGGAAGTGTGATGAATGGTATTCCACACTTTGTCGTCAAAGTTGAAGCTTTTTAACAGGTCCAACGGTGGTGTTGCATGGCCGAAGTATCCCACTACTGTTTCTCCGTGTCCGCCCAAGCGTTCTGCCACCGCGCCCGCCACCAATCCCCCACATTGATCCAAGACCAGCACCTTGGCAGGAGCACCTACGTTTGCCATAGAAAGCAGCAACGACAAGGTGTCTTCTCGCATGAAGTGCGTCCTCGGTGCAGCTTTCCCCAAGAAGCAGACTTCGCAGATGGCGGCTGCAGTAGGCCTTCGGATGGTGATTGCAGCGGCGTGCTTCTTCATCTTCTTGCTCCTGTATTTCTCCTGCGCAAATTCGGTCTTCTCACCGTACGTGGCGCTGTTTTCGATGATTTTCTCCACCAATGCGCTGCCTTGCAATCCTTGCGTCTGCAGTGCGTCGATGTCGTCCTTGGACAAACCTTGCGCCGTGCCGTCGTCGACGAGGCTGCGATTGTCTCTCATCACTTTGGCCATGGCCAGATCCATCCGCTGCGCTTCCCATCCCGTGTTTGCTCCTCCTTGCGACGCTTCCAACGCGCCGTTGCGAGCTTCGAACCTCGTGCCGAACCGTGCGCCAACGACGCGCTCGGCCGACACCCACGCACCGCCCACTTTGAGCTTGGCACGTGCGCTTGCCACCAGCAAGCTCTTCTTCTTCTCGCATCCGTGGTCCACCACCACGGTGTCGCCTTCGCACACGCACGTGGCCGCCATGGCGATGGCGAGCAGCGACGTAAGAGAAGTCGTCGGCTTGTCCCACACCAAGGAATGGGACCAGCTGTTTCCTGCACAGGAACGGAGAATTCGAAGGATTTACATCCACGTGGATGGCCACGGACATGGCATGGGAATGGATGAAGGGAGATCCAACCCGAAAGAGGCGAATGGAGACAAACAAGACACAAGCCAAGCGATGGAAGGGAACACGGGAAGGTGCGGTCCACACGAAGGATGCATAGGGACAATTGGCCAGTGCTGGCAGTGCACATTAGACAAGGTGGATGAAGAATGCTGCATTTGTGCAACTGCTGGCGACACGAACATCGATGCAAAACCACTGGAGCAAGGGGCACATCCGAATGCCACCTGACCACCACATGCGACAAAACAACGTGGCATTCCAAATCCGTGACTGAAGAAAGCAAGAAGATATCGTGACATGGAGGAATCCACGATGACCTTGCTGCTAATATCCTGTCCATCGATTGGATGGAAGTTTGCAAGCCTACTGCATGGAGTAAACTGGGGTCTGCTGCCCACGCAGTGCAACCAACAAACAATTGCGTCACTGCATGCAAGCTGGTCCCAGAAGGGTGGCCAAGAAAGGCAAGAAACTCTGCATCAACGCACCCAAGGATGCATCAGCCATTCAGTCGCACACATGCACATCCAAGACGTTGAGGAAATCAGACTCTATCCAACCTTTACGCATCAGCCTCTGATTTGCAGTACACGAGCCTGCCCGGCAAGCGTCCCCTCGGACAAAGATCGGTACGAGCTTGAATCAGACCTAACGTAAGACAGAGCTGACTTCGATCTCAGGACCAAGCATGGCAGGTTCATCTCTGCCTCTTCCTGGCTCCTGGAATGGCAAATTGCGGAATCCATCGTCTGCATCTACAAGACTGTAGCTTTGGTGTCAGACTGCCATCCAGAGGAAGCTCCAACGCAACGCATGGCCTGGTTGTTTGGATTCCTAAAACATTTCGTGCACGCTGTGCCATTGACGCCACGTCTTTTCTATGCGAAACCAACGCAGGGTAGGAGGAGCGTTCTTCACTCTTCGTCTGCCTTGTAGGCCACCATGGCATCCACTTTGTGCACTTTGGTGGTGAAGGAGCGAAGCCTGACTTGTGCAGATTTGGTGATGTATCTGGGATCGCTTTCTTCCCAGGCATTGGGCACGATCGAATCTTTGCTTGTGTAGACGAGCAGATCGAACGAGCAAGGATCTTCCAGGAGTGGTAGGAAGGTGACGCTGGCGGTGATCTGTCGTATGATGGCTTGTATTTCCGCTTGGATCTCTTTTTCGGGTTTGGAGGGGGCTTCTCCACCTTCCAAGACGTCTTGGTTGGTTTCAATGTCGAACGTCCACCTTTCCATCACGTCTTTCGTGTGCACGTTTGCGATGACGAGCACGAGTTTCTGCAGCTGTCCACGTTCCAGCCACTCGGAGATCTGCGTCAGCACGTTGGTGAGGTATCCTTGCAGTCCTTCGTCCGTGCTCACCATCATGGTGAGTCCGTATTTCTTCCTTCTCTCGAAATGTTCGGGTCCATAGATCCCACGTTGATACAAGATGCTGCACGTCGAGTGCATCCACCTTCGTCAGCCGCTCCTCCGGCACCTCCGTTCCATTCGCAGGACACGTCGACGGGATCCCGCCACGCACCTGTTGACGGCATAGCCGAAGAACTCCCCTACGATCTGCGCAGAACCACGCAACGTGATGGTGTTGCGCGTGGTCTGTCGCGACATGGCGCCAAAACGCGATTGGCAATCCAAACGTGATGCGCACAAGCCAGTTTCGCACAGCTCGTCCCCTCTCGAACGTCTTACGGTAATTCCGACAGGTGCGTCCGCACAAACCGCGGAGGCCCCGGTTCGATCTGCTGACAAAGCTGTAGGGCAAAATCGCAACCCAGTCCGAGTGGAGACGGTATCCTCAGAGATCCTTACGGCGAAATCGACCGGTGTCGCCTCCCCCGACCCGCCCGGCTTCGGGGGAAGGGGCGAGACCGTCGGATCTCCTACCCCCACTTTCCCTGAAACGCTTACGGCAAAATCGATCCACGAGGATCTGACCCTTTTCCTCCCTCCCTTCCCTTAGGGTAAATTCGACCGGTGTTTCGTGTGGCGGGAGTGGGGTGTCGAAATCCGACACGTGGCCAGGAGGGTGAGGTGATGCAGGACTGGAGTGATGGCGGTGCTCGTGGTGGATTTGACACACGAAGAAGCGATGGACAAGCCACGCGAAGTGTCCGTGCTCACCTACAACGTGTGGTTCGCCGAAAACGTGGCCTTGGAAGCCAGGATGCGTGGGATCGGTGAGGTGGTGCGCACGAAAGCACCCGACGTGGTCTGCTTGCAAGAAGCCACCCACAGAATATGGCAGATCCTGCAGATGCAGAACTGGACCAAGCAATATCGTGCGAGCCCTGTGGATCCGCAAGCCAGCTACTTCGTCGTGATCCTTGTCAGAGATGACATGGAACCCACCTTCCACAAAGAAAAGTTTCCCAATTCCACCATGGGTCGGGAACTTGTATGGGCTCAAACCCCAGGGAACAACTTTGCGTTTGGAACCGCACACCTGGAAAGCTACACCGTGGATGACAGGAACCCGCATTCTGCTGAGAGGAGAGAACAGCTGAGAAGGTCGCTTCGAAGATTGGAGGTAACAGGTGCAGCAGAAGTGTTCTTCGCTGGAGATACCAACTGGAACGAAAGGTTGGATGGCCAGGTCCAAATGCCCGAAGGCTTTACAGACGTCTGGCAACAACTCCATCCGGGGGAACCTGGATTCACCTACGATGCAAAACAGAACGATATGCTACGAGGATACCTGAGACAGAGATTCGATCGCATCTTCGTCAAGCTGAAGAATTACAGACCCGTGCAGATTGAACTGGTGGGAAAGACACCGCTGCCGGGAGTCACCTACATGAAGACAGCAATGGTGCGTGGTCGGATGGAATCTGCCTCCTATCCAGTGCTACCAAGCGATCACTATGGGGTGTTCAGCAGGTTCGTACACATTTAGAGCGACTCGAAAGGTTTTCTTGGTCGTATCTCAGCACGCCGCACATTCATGCACCCGCACCCATCTGCATCAGTTGCTCCTTTGATAATAAACTCTTCTGACCTGCGTGAATGTCAAACGGCTGTGCCATCCTGCGCATGAAATCTCGTGCCACGTGTGCCACCATGTCAGTCGAAAGATTGAGGTGAGCATCGATTAGGTGGCTCGTAATCCACTTCGGCAACTTGTCCCTCTTTTCGTGACGGTTGTAACGTTTGTCTGCAAAGATCATCATCCCGTAGTCTGACTTTGAGCGAATGACCCTTCCAACGCACTGCGCTGCCTGACGCACAGCGTCAAAGGAAAGAAAATCGCTCTCTTTTATTTGAAAGGTTTCCCGCAAATACTCCAGCCGCGCCCGCAGAATTCTAGACAGGGTATACTGGAATGGAACACCAATCATGATCACACACCGCCCGTAGTGCCTGTCAAAATCAATGCCTTCGGCAACTTTACCCCTTGCTACGCTAAAAAACACCCCCCCTCTTCCGCAATCGCAAGCCCTACGAAAGTTATCCAGGGCCAGGGACGTCTCCACCACATCCTGCGTTTCTATGAATACGAGCTTATGTTTCATGATCTCTTCCAATATGCCCTTGTCATGCCATTGCTGAATGATTGAATCCATGTATGCATAGGATACAAAGAAGCACACCATCCCGTCTGGAATCACGGCTGCTAGTTCAGCCACAAGCTTGCCGTAGTTTCGGATGACCCCGGGGTCATCCCTCATGTCAAACTTTGTACTCATTGCGGAGTGGTCCATTCCCCTAGTAGCCACCAATGGACAAATGCACTCGCGTGTTAAGGTCATTTGAAAGCTTTGGACCACCACTGGATTGACATTCAAGAGCTTTGGGTACAAGTCCAACGGGCTCAGCGTCCCAGAGGTGATGATGACACTTTGAAATTTTTCAAACACCGGCCTGATTGCCAAACTGGCATCCAAGCAAGCAAG
The DNA here is from genome assembly GCA_038048775.1 of Picocystis salinarum. NCBI lineage: Eukaryota > Viridiplantae > Chlorophyta > Picocystophyceae > Picocystales > Picocystaceae > Picocystis > Picocystis salinarum. The sequence goes on along the minus strand of JBBULP010000502.1, from coordinate 73,926 downwards.
CTGAAGCACCGGATCTGGCACTGAAGGCATTCGCTCATCAAACGGCTCGATGATGAGTATGAAGCCTTTGGTGTACGTACCCACCAGGGTGCCAAAGTCGGCCACCAATTGGATCGGCGTATATTCATCTGTGTCCACAATTTCAAGGGTTTTCATCAGGGAGGTGAATCGATCGTAGCAGAAGCGCAGCGTGCGGCCCTCTACCATCACGTCTGAAGCACAGTGTTGCACAAAACTCCTCGGGCTCTGCGACTCTACTTGTCTGACATTCAGTCTTTTCTTTAGATACTCCAAGAACCTGGAAAGAAAGGTCAAGAAGTGCTCTGCGCGCCTGATGTTGCCAGGCACTGATTCTCGCAAAATGTCGTTGGGCAAGGCGGGGTTCCCAAGCCAGTCATCCGGTGCAGTGAGTGCCCCCTGTTGTGCCAGTCCGCTCACAAGACGATTGTATTCATCGGTGAGCCTCTGTGCATCCTTCTGTTTCATCAAATTAACTTTGCTCTTCAATTTGGAGATATTCCTTCCGGCGGAGTCCAGTGTCTGTTGCCTCAGGTTCACGGACAACGCTTCGATGCAGACGTTGTCGATGTTGTGCGCCTCGTCGAATACCACGATGCATTCTCTTTCCAGCTCTTTGGAGACCATCTGCGAGACCTTTGGATCCACCAGGTACTGGTAGCTGTAGACCACCACATTGACAAAGGCAATCATGTGCCTGGCCAAAAAATACGGGCACCATCCTTTCTTCCGTCCAAACACCCTCAAATCCTGCAGGGTGTAGATGCCTGGTGGGAGCAGTGCTTCCGCCCCTGTCTTTTCGTATTCTTCGAAGAAATCGCACAGTTCGATGTCTGGATCGTCCACAGACTTGACGCGCACCCAGGAGGAGGTGAGTTTCCTACACTTGGCATCGACGCTTTCCCTGGACCTTTCTTCGGCTACGGATGGATGGATGCACATGTTTTTCCTAGAGCTGAGTCCGAGTGCGATCATCTGCGCCCTTTTTCCAATCCTTTCCAGCCTGTACTCTTGCAGCAGCTTGAGCTCTGCCAGCACTTTTTCCATCTCTGGCACCGTTCTTGTGCAGTACACCAGTTTTCCCACTTCTGGATGGGCGAGTTGGTAGGACGTGATGAGTGAGAGCAAGGAGATGGTCTTTCCCGTCCCCGTGGGCATTTCCAGCAACCCGTGTCCCTGCACGTCACATGTTCACGTCAGCGTTTCGTCCACGTCTCTTGGCAATCCGTGCCGTGGTTGGTTTCCTTCCTTTCCACACGGGACGCACCTTGGCATCCAGCGCGTGTTTCAGTTCTCTCATGTAGCTGTACTGTTCCGGATAGATGTACTCGTACGGAAAATACACGTCCAATCCATCCAAGTTGAACTTCATCTTCGTCCAAGCACGTGCACGCCACGTCCTTTTCCTTCGTTCCCCTTTGGATCTCTCCACTCCCATCCACTCGAGTCGACTCGAGTGAGGGTGAGAGAGAGAGGAACCACGAGAGGAGAAGCAAGGGAGTTTGTTCTCGACAGGGTCGGTGGAGGAGGGGAACATGCGCGGAAAAAAATGGGATGAAGCTGTCGTCCTGGAGGGTGCAAGTGCGTGTGGAACGAGAAACGACGCGTGTGGACGTCGCGAATTTCGAAGCATAACACTTCCATGTTGGCAAGGTGTCCATAGGCAAGAGGCACGGCCAAGGTGTTGAGAGAGGAGGGGACACAAGGATGGATCGCCAACGCAGGCAGACACGTAGCTGTCCACAGAACACACGATGGTTACCGCTTGTTGGATTGAGCATCTTCCTTTCGACACAGGGGACACACAAATGTGTCCATTCGACGAAGTTCCTCTTCTCCGATGCCCACACACTTCATGTGATACCACTCGGCACACGTGTCGCATTCCACCATGTCTAGGTCTGGATTGTATGGCATTTCGCACAAGCAATACACCGGGACTCGGTCTGGCTTGAAGCGTTTCTGCTTCGCTTTGTACACGAACCTGGAGAAATAATCTCGATCCGTGACTTGTGGAAGCTCCTGGTACTGTCGAAGTGTGTGTACTTTGCATTTGGAATCTACGCAGCGATGCGAGCACCAATCGAAGTGATCCGACAAGAACAGTTCGTTTTTCCCGTGGAAGGGCCTCCTTCCTCCCATGGCTTCTTCCGGTCGATAGTACCAGAGCAACCGCACTTGGGTGTCGTTCTCCATCCTTTTTATTTGGTCGATCTTCGCGATGAACGGCAGGGCATCTTCCCCATGCACCACCACGTCTTCCCCCACTTTCGGTGCACGCACGCGTCCAGGTCACGTCGTCGTTTCGCCCAATCAGGTCCCAGCGTCGTCCCGTCGACATGGTCCCAGGTCAGCTTTTTTCCGTAAGTTTCGTTTCTTCTCGTCCTTCTGCGTCTCCTCTTCTCCATGCATTGCGCCTCCATCCGTTTCTTCTCTCCTTTCTCACCTCGAAACTTCTCCCCACGCACGGCGAATCCCACCGCCACGCCCGTCGCGCTGCTTCGTCGTCGTGGCTCCTCCATCGCCATGCTCCACCACCACGTCGCTCGGCTGCCCTCTCCACACCTCACACCACACTGGACAACCCCTCTCAACCCCTCTCAACCCCTCTCAATCCTCTCTCACTCGATCCTCTCTCCCAGTCGATCCCTGGGTCTCTGGGTGGGTGGGGTGTTTTCGACCGAGTTAAGCGAGGGAGAAAGGCGGGCCTCGAGGGATCCGACCGAGGACCGACGGGAATTGCGGTCTTCGAGCAGGGGAGAAAGAGAGAGGGGGACCGTGCGTGGACCGTGAAAAGGGGGACGTGTCGGCATGGACGCGTCGGCACGTGCGCGCTTGAAGCGATGGATGGTGGCCGCATGCGCCTTCGATTTCCACCTCGTGGATGGACAAACCATGCTGCAGTGCGTGCCGGATGGAGCGATCGGTGCGGAAGAAGCCAAAGTGGTCTCCTACCACGCCTTCCCCGACAACCTCTCCCTCGAACTGCACAACCACGCCACCGTTCGAGATTCGGTCTTCTTCTTTCGCATCTCACGCGAAACAAGAAACGAAGAAAACGCAGAGGAAGAACCACTCGAACCATCGCATGGCGCGGAACAGGGACAGAATCCACAGAGGAACGAAGGAAAAAGGAAGATACGTCCGACACAACCGACGCTGGCATATCTCTATGGATACGTCTTCTGCAGGCAAAGACAAGATCCAAGCCTGCCCAGAGGTGGAGACCAGAAGTCCGTGGTGGTGCTCGCAGAAATACCCAGAGGAAACGTGCTCAAACACCTCGCATGCATCGCAGGACAGCTGTACTTCGATTACGGACCCCAAGCGCTAGAACAGATGGTGCGAGAAATCGCCACTGACTGGGAGTCACCGCAGTGCGGAAAACAACTCATCCTGCCAGTCAGCGGGTTTACCATCACTGCTACCCTGCCACCAGCAAGCTCTCTACCACCTCCTTTTCCGGAGGACGTGGACCGTGAGCTTGAATTGCTTCTGCAATCACCGGGTGGATCCGGTGGAACGGCTGCTGCTTTCAACGAGGCCAACGTGTACGCGTCCTTCAAAGGAATCATGGATCATATGTGGACAATATGGGAGCTGGCATTGCTTGGCGAACCACTCATTGTGGTTGCACCCTCCTCCTATCTTTGCAGCGAAGCAGTGGCCTCCCTCCTCGGTCTCATTTCACCCCTGCCGTACTTTGGGGAAATACGACCATACTTCACCATCCACGACCCCCATTTTCACACCGTAAGAGACCAGGTCAGCAAAGGATGCGTTCCCAGTGGAGTGTTTGGAATCACGAATCTGGTGGTACTGAAGTCCCTCCAACCATGGCCACACGTAGTTTCCATCGGAGATGACATGTCGTACCAAAGCTCGGTGGACCTGCAGTACTTTGATAGCGACAACAACATGTTTGGTGAGAGTGTGAACATTCAAAAACCAGGGCGTAGAAACACCACGGGCAGGAGCGGAATCCTGAAATCTTGGGTGGGCCGGAGGCGGGATGCCACCTCGTTGATCTCAACGTACCAAGAGAAGCTTTGGTCGTCGTACCAACCCTGTACCAAGAAGAGCAACAGTTTGATCAATCGAGTCAAAAATGCAAAAACTGCATCTGTAGCAAATCTCATGATACGGCAGCATTTTGGAGAGCTTACAAGGCGGTTCTTGGAGCCTTTCGCGGAGTTTTTCAAGCCGTCAGAGTCTGCGTCGACCAGCGGTGCATCCAGCTGCACATCCGTTAGAAGATTCAGCGAAAGTGACTTTTTCGAAACATTAGAGACAACCAGGCACAGTGCAACATTGGAATCACGGATCAAGAGCAAGGCATCGCTAAAGGAGCTATACAAACGCTTTATGAGGTCAACCAGTTTTCTTCCTTGGCTTACACGTCGACAATCCGAGATCGAGATGCTGGAGAACATGAAGCTTGGACGTAGCCACACGGCTCTTGATTCCATTGGCAAAATGTCAGAGGTGGAGTTGATTGATTTGCACATCAAACTCAAGAGGCAGCTGTCTACAGACGATGGGCAACTGCCCGACATTGAAAGAGAAAGGATCGAGCTTGCACTTGGCATTGTTCACAAGGCTTTGCCTGGAGACCTGCAAGAATCTCTTAAGGTAGCAGCCACGCAGGTGCTGTCACCGCGTAGAGCGATGCAAAGATCCAGATCATGAATAAGGAATGCAAGTTGGAGGCAAGCTCGCATTCAGAACTTTATTTGAGAGAATAAATTTGCGTATTTTTTGTCGTAGGGCCTCCATGGACCTTCGCTGCTGCTTTGGGACGTGCCCATTTCCGGATCAGAAGGCACCCTAGCATATCCATCTACCACAGGCTGCTCTTCCTCCCCAAAAGTCTGCAATCTCTCAATATCTTCTTCTGCTTCTATACATATGGACACCGCCACCCCAAGGGCGAGGTTGAAGAACAACCCATAGAGTGCTGCCAGCTGGGAGGTAAAAAAGAAGAATACTTGCGTTCCATAGACCTGTACACGAACAGACCACAAGAAGAAATTGTATCCTTTCTTCCTCTCTTTCCTAATGAACCAGACTCCGCACAACACTAGAATGGCTGAAATTGCTGCAAACGTGAGTTGTGCTCCATCGACCCATGGTGCTTCCTGCGAGACACACCGGATGACATGACAGATGGTTCCTTGTTTTCCAAGAAAGAAGAGTACGATGGTGATAACTTGCGTGATCATTTGCACGACGAACATGGTAACAAGGAGGGGAGAGAACCACTTGTGCAGTACCAGCTTTGAATACTTTTTCTGCAGCCACTGTCTGAGGCTCAAGTAAACCCCAGGTACAGATCTGCTGGCGGGTTTCTGGGCCTGTATTGCTACGTATGTCTTGAGCATGTCAGTGAGCGGCTCCTCTGGGTCTGCATGCCCCAGGAGTTCCAGGATTTGCGTCCTGGTCACTTCATTGTCCAGTTGTCCTCCAGTGTTGGTTTTGAGTAGATCCAGAGCATTGGCCAGCGCTTCTTCTTGGTTGAGGGACGTGACTCCTCCGAGGCTGCTCCTGAGCCAGAGCAAGAAGAAGTGGATGGTGATGAAGACGATGTAGATGACGGCAATGCTCCCTTTCCAGAAGTAGTTGTTGGTTTTGGTGACGTACTTTCCAATTTCGTCGATGAAGGCTCCAAAGGCCAGTCCTCCGAGGAAGGCGCAGAACCTTCTGGTCGGCCTTCCGTGGTAGTTGAAGCAGAGCAGCAGGGCCACGAGCATGAAGAGCCCACCCCACAGCAGATGTGCGATGTGTGCGTTTTGTCCACCCAGTTGCGGGTAGTTGGTCGCGGCAAGGAAGGCTCGTATGGAGAGGAAGCTGGCCACCGACGACACCAGGAGCAGTTCCACGCAGTAGGGTGCGTCCAGGTTGCGCAAGGGAAGACGCGCACGCAGGAAAGACGCCATCTTCGCACCGTGCGACGTCATGTCTCCTCGTGCCTCGTCCATGTCGTCGTCACAAGGGTCGCTCCATCGATGGCACCCTGGACCGAGATCTCCTCGACGGGGAATGGCACAAAACACGGATTTCGAAGGGATATCCTTCGGACAAACGGGAGGGATGCGGGCGATGAGGGACGAGGAAGAGGTCGAGGGACGCTCTCCAGCACTTCACCGATGGATCTGCGACGATCCGCGCCAAACGGCACGCCGTCCGCCATGTCCGCCGTGCTGCGTCCCTTTCCACGCACGGTGGTGTGGTCGCATCGGCGCGTCTCGTCGCACCATCGCCTCCAAGCGGCGTCTGGTGCCACCTCCCAGGTCCGCCTCGACGTCGGACGTTCCGAAACGACCGAGAGAGGGGTCCGACACCCGTCGATCGTCCCTTGGGAGGTGTCCGATAGACCGGGTTTGTCTTCCCTTTCGAACCGGAAGCGATCGGTTTCGAAGCTGGGATCGAGACCCGAGGACGTTGGGTTCAGAACGACCCAACGGTGTGGTGGGAGACATCGAAGGGAGCGGTCCGACACGTAAGCAGGTGTGCGATGGCGGCGTGGACGACGACGCACGCGCTCGCGATGCGTGGGACGGTCCAGAACAAGACCTGCGAACACGTCAAGGTGGAAGGAGACGGATCCGACGCCTGGAGGCTGGCTGGGGCCGTGGACATGCTGCGGAAGGGAGGGGTCGGGATCGTGCCCACCGACACGTTGTATGCGTTTGCTTGCAACCTCGAAGACGCAAGGGCCGTGGAAAAACTGAGACACATCAAACGGATCAAAAGGAACAAGCCGCTCTCCATACTCTGCGGGAAGTTCTCCGAAATCGACAAGTACACGCTCGGGTTTCCGGCGCCGACACGACCCGGACAAAACGATGCGTTCCGTGCAGCCAAACATGTGCTCCCCGGTCCGTACACGTGCATCCTGCTCGCGAGCAAGCATCTACCCAAAGAGTGCGTGAGAGACGCGGACACCAAAAAAGGGAAGCAGAAAAAGTCGAGGAGAACGGTAGGCGTGCGCATGCCTGACGATCCTGTGTGCAAGTACTTGCTTCAAGAGCTGGGAGGACCGATGCTCAGCAGCAGTGTCACCAGGATGAAAGCACCATCCTCCACGGAAGATCTTTGGGAAGAAGAAGGGGAGTACGAGGAGTACGAGTGGATGGTGGATCCAGCGCTCATGGTAGATGCGTTCGGTTCGCGAGGCTTGGATTTCGTGGTGGACGTGGGTCCGCGACCCAAGGAACCTTCCACGGTGATTGACTTGACCGAATCCGAACCGGTGCTGGTGCGAGCGGGGAAAGGAGATCCCTCTCCTTTCGGGATTGTGGAAGAAGAAAAGGTGTTCTTGTAGCAGAGACCCTGGCAAGCTTCGCCCGTGGGAGTGGATCCACCCCCCATCTGCACAATGGCTGGCTTGGTTTTCCCCAGCCTTCCCTGCCAACGCACGTAGGAACGCAGCGGCTTCCTAAACATCCTATCCTTTTCTTCTCTGGATGCTCTTTGACCACGAGGAACCCATGCCAAGTTGTTCCTCGACCGTTCCTTCCTGGTGGCACGTTTTGTTTGGCTTGCTCCAGCACCACCCCCCTGGGATCCGCTTGGACGTCTCCTGCCATCCGGGTTCGATCCGGGTTCCATCCGGGTTCGATCGAGGATGAGGTCCCTTTCATCTGGGTTGAAACGACTCGATCCAACCGGAGGATGCGGTTCGTGCCCGTCTTCTTCTCCTTTCGTCGACTCCCAGACCTCCACCGAGAAGCCCTCGACCGGGTGGTTTTTCCAATCGAAAGGGAAATGGACGTCCTTTCGATTGGGAACGCGTCGCCCTTTCGAACCCGAACACGTGCGTGGCGAACCCGGTCGAAGGGGATGCGAAAGGCGACGTCGGCACTTGCGAGAGCCGCGACCAAGACCATGGAAGGCACCAGTCCGAGCGAAAGCGCAGAGCTGGAGGCGGAAATCGACGCCATCTTTGCCGAACAAGCAAGAGAAGAACAACTGCGAGAGGAAGAAGAAAGGAGGAAAAAGGAAAGGAAACGCCCACGCCAAGAGAGGGAGCGGAGCACACCGTCCACCAGACCCCGGAAAGAAAAAGATGTGCAAGGCAACTTGATGGACTTGCCGGCAGACGCAATTCTGTGCGTGCTGAAATACCTTTCGGCCGAAGATTTGCTGCAGCTTGCTTCGTGCAGCCGTTTCCTGCGGGAGAAAGCCACCGAGGACTCCCTCTGGCGGAGGCTGTATGGTCTGCGCTGGAAAGCACTCACAAGGGAAGAGAGAAGTGCCGTTCACTCTCAAGGGAGCTGGATGAAGCGATATCGATCCAGGGATGCTGCTGAAGCCAGGCACGCCATGGAAGGGGCATCGGACGCAGTCCGCGGGTATTACATGGACATGCATATGGCGAAGAGGAGCGTAGCCCCTTCGCGTGCCTGGGACGACATGTCGGAGCTTGCCCTGGTGTATCCAACATTTGCCGAAGTGGTGGACACGTACCGCAAAGAGAAGGGTCTTTTGGATGTCGAAGGGAAGCATACGCACCACGTTTGTTCGGGGAACACCTGCACGTTTCACAAAGTAGGGGATGCGTTCGTGTGCGAGCAGACTGGGCGGGTGCACGTATGCGACGAGACTTGTCGTGAGCGTATCGTAGATCCCACCAGCGAGCTCTTGGTGTGTTCGATATCAGGACGTTGCTTCGACCGTTGGGTGTCCCAAGAGGAGGAGGATCGCATGAACCAGGATCGTGCGTTCCGTTACGCGGAGGTGGAGCAAGGCGACGAGGTGGGTGCCACCACGGGTCGTTTGGGACGTGCATATCAGGCCGGATACGGCTGCGACACCGAACAGGAGCTGTATTTACACTGCGGTGTGAAGCTGCGTTGAATTCCATTCCATACCACACCGCAATCCCACACCCTTCCCTCCCCTCCTTCCGCCCCTGTGGCAAAAGCGGACGGCATCCGACCTGGTTTTCCTTCGGTTCGGCTCCGGGTTCGAAAGGGATTCGTTTTCCCTTTCGATAGGAAAGGCGATCCCCTTTCGAAACCGATGGGACAGGTGGTGCCGAGTGCACACGAGACGTTTGGTCGCAGAAGACGTGGCGGATGCGCACCACGAGGATGGAAGAAGACGAAGAAGACGCCTTCTTGAAGATGGCGGAAGGGTACGAAGAGTACGTGCCGGTGAAAAGGAGGAAGCAGAGCGGATGGAACCGTGGACGAGACCCGTCCGATACACAAGGGAATGCGAACACCCAACCTGCCCACGAAGACGATGGAAGAGACCTGCAAGAAAGCCTGCTGCAGAAAGCAGCCGAAATCCGGAAATCTCAGGTTCGAGAGACACCTGCACAACGACTGTATCGCGAAGAACTGGAGCTGCTGAGAGATGTGACCGAGAAGAAAGCACTGGTGTCAGCCAAGGAACTGGCCACCGGCGTCACCTATCGACAAAGCCTGGAAACAGGATGGAAACCACCTCGATGGCTCAGAAATATGTCCCGGGAGGAACACCAAAAGAAGAGGCAGGAACTGCACATCATCTGCGATGGCGATAATCCACCCCCGCCCATCCTCAGCTTCCGACAGATGAAGTTCCCTCGCGTCATACTCAAACATCTCGTCTCATTGGGCATACACAAACCTTCGCCCATACAAATGCAAGGAATACCTGTGCTCCTGGCCGGAAGAGACATGATTGGGGTGGCCTCCACAGGATCTGGGAAAACGATGGCATTTCTGCTGCCTGCTGTCATGATGGCACTTCAGGAGGAATGGAGACTCCCTCTCATAGCAGAAGAGGGTCCCCTGTGCCTCATCATCTGTCCTTCCAGGGAGCTAGCTCGACAGACACTAGAAGTTTTGCAGAAGCTTACGGATGCGCTGAGATCGAAGGGTTACCCTGAACTGCGCAGCCTGCTTTGCATCGGTGGCATCAGCATGCAAGAACAGAGCCACATCCTGCGCTCAGGGGCGCACGTGGTTGTGGCCACACCTGGAAGGCTTAAAGACATGCTGAAGAAAAGGAAATTTAACCTCGATCTCTGCAAGTACCTTTGCTTGGACGAGGCAGATCGGATGATCGATTTGGGTTTCGAAGAAGACATGAGAGAAATCCTTTCCTTCTTCAAAGCACAGAGACAAACGGCCCTCTTCAGTGCAACAATGCCCAAGAAAATAGAAGATTTCGCAAAGAGTGCCTTGGTACAAGCCATTTTGGTAAATGTTGGACGTGCTGGTGCAGCTAGTATGAACGTGAAGCAGGACATCGAGTTTGTGAGTGACGAGAACAAGTTGATGTACATGCTCGAGTGCCTCCAAAAAACCCCCCCGCCTGTTTTAGTTTTTAGTGAATATAAGTCAGACGTGGACCGAATCCACGAATACCTTCTTTTGAAGGGAGTGGATGCAGTAGCCATCCATGGAGGCAAAGACCAAGAAGAAAGGACATGGGCTATTTCCGAGTTTAAAAACCACCGCAAGGACGTCTTGGTGGCTACAGATATTGCTGGAAAAGGGTTAGATTTCCCGGATATACAACACGTGATCAACTACGACATGCCAGAGGAGATAGAAAATTACGTGCATCGGATAGGTCGCACAGGCCGTGGCGGCAAGAAAGGCCTTGCCACGACCTTCATCAACACCCGCCAGGCTGAATCTACTTTGCTCGATCTCAAGCACCTGCTGCAAGAAGCCCATCAGAAGATTCCCGAATTCTTACACGCCATCGAAGATCCCATGGAATACATGGATGAGTTGGAAGAATTGTCGGGTACTCGGGGCTGCATCTTCTGCAGCGGACTCGGTCATAGGATAAAAGACTGCCCTCATCTTGGAAAACAAAGAGAGAAAGCCATACTTGGGGCAGGGAAGAAGGATCCCTTTGGTACTGGCGGATACGGTGGAGAGATGTGAAGGACAAGAAAACAATTCTAGTCAGTGCACATTCTATTGCTGGTTTTTGGCCAGTTAGCAATACACAACAAGAGGAGTTTGGAGGTGAAAAGGGAGGATTGTGCAAGTTGTTGTGTTTCTCAAGTCAATAAAAATTCGTGGTCATGATCACAGCAAGAGGTCTTGATTTGTGGGAAGCCTCATGAACATCGACACGGGTGGAGGGGGTGTAGGGCTGCGCAATATTGGGTGCCTGAGCAGCACAATCCCAACAAAAGCAAAAATGTGGCGCATATCGACAGTCCAAGTAAGCACCGTGGATACGAGAAGGAATGCAGTAAACACCGCAGTGGACCGAGGATCTTCCCACCTCAACAAGTTGTGAACTCTCTCTCCTGGTTCTGCAATTGTTCCCATCAAGTTTTGCACTCTTGCTGCCAGCATCCGCAGCTCTTCGAGTTTCTTTTGCAACTCCACCACAGGGTTTCCACTCTTCATTTCCTCTCCCTCGTCCTCCCTAGAGACAGTTGAGTCTGCGTCGAAAGGCTCGTCTTCATTCAAGTCTGCATCACCAAGCGAACTGCTCATATCTGCTTCGAAGGCTTCGTGCTCGTCTGCAGCTGCGTTGACATCAGCATGCGGAGCGTCACGCTGCGGCTCGTGAAGCACATCCAGCCCCACAAATTGCTTAGCTCGATCGAGCGTGACCATTGGTGGAACGTGGAACTCTCCCCCCCGACCTCTATAGTGCCAGAGAACCTTCAACAGGAGCAGCCCACAGAGGCTTGGCGCCAAGAGGTGCAAGTTGTAGACATAAAATATGAACACGACATGAGCTAATATACTGAGAGAAGCATATTTCCACTCGCAGATAGTGCAGAATCCTTTGACGATGTCGATCAGGAACTGCACTGTACCCAAGAGCCTGGCATAATTGACTTTTGCCCGGCGCATTCGAAAAATAGATCCTCGTGCATCGAGTAGCTCTTCCACGCATTCTTGGTGTATTGGAGGGTGCTCTTGTTCCAAGTAGGCAATCATGGCTTCACGCATTGTCTTCTCGGCCAGCGCCGGTTTTTCCATGGGATTTGTGTAATGAATAGCTGGCAAGGGGGGCTTCAAACTGTTCCAAATCACCTTGGCCACACTTTCAAATTCGAACTTGAGTTCCACCTCCAACTCGCCCACCTTCCGCAGTACCTTTTTGTGAGGCAAGAGAAGGGGAAATCGCACGCGATACAGCCGGTTTCCATCAAGCGTCGACACACGAATCCGGAATTTGCCCATTGGATGGTCCTTACGTTGCCTAAGTATGCCGCGTTTGAAAAGGTTATTTTCTAGGTGAAAGTCTTCAAATAAGCCAATGGTCAGCACACTGCTAGGATCATGGACGTCAAACTCCAACTCTTCGTTCCAGACAGGGTCAGTTGTGGACAGAATCGTTCTCATTCTAGCCCAATTTTTTTCGTACTTCACTATGGCATACACGCTTGGGGTACCACTCCAATGCACTGCAGTCAAGTTGTGTGCTTGTAGGAGCCCAAGTTTCAGCTTGCCTACCTTAGGAAGAACCTGCTCAAAGTAACCATACTCAATGCTGGCATCGATGCGGATCTGGCCCAACGGGTGTCCCACTTGCGACGTCACCGCCCTCGACGCTAGGCTCATCGCTGGATCCCTCTTTGTCCCATACCATATCGATACTTTGAGCGATCCCGCACGATTTGCTCTGTCCCAGGACTGCTCTTGTGATCCTCCTTTCAGCGAACAACTATTATTCCTGTCTTGATGCAAGGAAAGCCAGCGTTCTCGTGGCCTTGAATCCCGGCTCTCGTGCCATTCCACGTCATTAAACGGAACTTGTGCAAGACCCATGAACTCGTCAGGAGAGAACATGTCATAATCCCACACTTCTAAGTTCACCGCACTGCACACAGTGTGGTCCACTGTGGCCAGGGGAAAGGCAAAGACTTCGTTCCACTCTGGATTCAAATTACTGTACACGATCTTTGAGCGTATTGTTGCAGCTCCGCCATTCTTCAAAGGCACCTTCACAATGACATATGGATCACTTGTTCCGGTCAGAAAATCCTTCGGCGGCAATCTCCTACCACTTATCACCTTGACATAAAGGGTAGATGCTTGTGCCGGTATGTCTACCAACATGCTGCTGTGGCAGTTCGAACCATCATCACCTGACTTGGACAGAGCGTACCAAACTCCAGCCTTCCGGCCGTGCTGGTGACCTACTGCAGCTTCTTTGGGGTGCTGTTCCTGGTAGTTCTGCAATGCTTTTAGAGGGATGGAGATCTGTCCAAGGTAGTCATCCATGCTGTACCTATCATGGTCAAATACTTGGACCACAAGAGCCTGTTTGTCTATGATGGGGAGCATGGCAGCCATCAGAAACTCTTTGTTCCAGTTGGGCTTCAGCGTTCTTCGAATCACCTTCGTTTTATGGTATTTATCAAGCTTAAAGTCGTAGATCTTCGAGCGTGGGTCTTCTACTCGGACAACTGCGTATGGATCGCTGGTACCACCAAAATCAGCAGCAATCAGATCTCTTGCCTCCAACACCTTCACACGCAAGAAACAGAGGGATGGTTGTGTGTGAATCTGGGTGGCCGCTGAGGTCCCAATCTTTTTCCTAGCAGAGGAGTTGCGGACATCCGCACTGACTGCTCCTTCCAGCGCAGTAGACCCTTCTTGTACAAAGCAGGCTCCAATGCTCACTTTTCCACACACGGCTCTGGGTTGTTGTCCGATGACGAAACAGGTGCACCTTCTCCGTTTGCGATTGAGCAGCGTGTATTCTCTTGTTTCTTCCAGTAGGATCCTTCTCCCTCTCGTTGTATCTTGTTCCATTCCGTTGTCTGCATTGTAAACGAGTGAACCGGAAGGGATGGGTGTTGTCCTGACTTCTTGGGCTTGGAAGTCTCTGCCCGATGCGTTTCTCAACCCCAGATTCCTCAATGGCACGTCCACCGTTCCCAGGTGCTTGTGCATCCAGATGCGGTTGGCATCCCACACGGACACTTGTAGGACGTCGTTCTGTTCCAATTGTTCGACTGGGAAGGCGAACGTGGTGCTCCACGTGGGTCTTTCTGGGTTTTCTTTGCATCCTTCCGTTCTCGCTTTGAGTTCGGTTCCAGCCTTGACTTTCACGTAGACCTCGCTCTCCTTCCTCGCTGTCTCCAATTCCGCGCGCTTGACCGACACCACCAGCACGTCTCCTTTCATTCCCATCCGCGTGACGTGCGTCGGATCTCCATCTCTCGCCTCGAAAGCCATCGTTTCGTCCAATTTCAAGACGCGCTGGTGGCGAAGCTGTCGGAACACCACGTGCCTTCGTTCCCCCCTGGTCCCACCCGGATGACCTGGGATCCAACCCGGTTGGATCTCGGTTCAATCGGAAACTTGCTCCCTTTCAAACGGAGGAGATAGAAGGGGGCAACCCCAACGCCCCGGGTGGATCAGACACACCCCCTGCGAGCAGGTACACCTGCCTCGCAACCCGAGCGTACCGATTCGTTCCGGCAGATGCACCCCGCATCCGCAGACACACCTTGTAGCACCAGGGGTGGGGCAACGGACATGTCGTCGTCGACGACTCGATTCGATTCGATCGGACGTGTCGGTGGTGGTGTGGCTGTGCGATGAAACACCGACGCGACATGGCCCATGACAAGATGCACGGCGCGAAGAAGAAGATAGGTGTGGAAGAGAAGGAGAGGGCGGATGTATCGGCAACGTCGAAGAAGAAGCGGGAAAGATGGAAGTGGACGGCTTGGGTCCTGGCAGCGGCCGTCCTGGTCCGGTTGGTGGTGGGACTTCATCCACACTCCGGACAAGGCACACCGCCGAAATTCGGAGATTACGAAGCGCAAAGGCACTGGATGGAAATAACCGTGCACACCCCGACGAAAGATTGGTACAGGGAGACGGAAAACAATCCCATGGAACATTGGGGGCTGGATTATCCGCCGCTGTCCGCCTACCAAAGCTGGTTGTGTGGAAAAGCCATCCAACTCGTCGAGCCAGAGGCAGTGGAACTGGTGGCGTCTAGAGGATACGAATCCCAATCCAGCAAAGCGTACATGAGGTGGTCTGTTGTGCTTTCGGATGCGTTGTTCCTCTTCCCAGGAGCTCTGGCTTGCATTGGAACCCTCTACAAAAGGAGGAGACTGGAACAGAGGCTGTGGGCTTTGGCTTCCGTCCTGCTGCAACCAGCACTGCTACTCATAGACCATGGTCACTTCCAATACAACGGTATCAGCCTGGGACTGGCAGTAGGGGCAGCGGCAGCGATTTTGAACAACCGCACATTCCTCGGAGCAGTGCTCTTCTCCCTGTCTCTCAACCACAAGCAAATGAGCTTGTACTATGCCCCTGCCTTTTTCTTTCACCTTGTAGGACGCTCTCTGCAGAAGAAAAACCCACTCCTGCACATCAGTGGCTTGGCTCTCGTGGTATTTTACACCTTTCTTGGGTGCTGGTTACCTTGGATCACGGCCGATTATTCATTCTTGCATGTGTTGAAAAGGATTTTCCCATTTGAGCGTGGATTGTACGAGGACTATGTGGCCAACTTTTGGTGCACGACTTCCCTGCTGGTGAAGTGGAAGAAGCTTTTCACAGGCAAAGAGTTGCGTTTTTTTTGTTTTATGGCGACTTTTGTTGCCATGCTCCCGTCATGCTTGCATCAACTCTGGAAGCCTTCAAAGAAAGGCCTGTTGTACGCCATGGCAAACACCTCCTTGAGCTTTTTCATGTTTTCCTTTCAGGTGCACGAAAAGTCAATTTTGTTGCCCCTTCTCCCGGTGGCCCTTCTCGTGCTGGATCAAACTGTGTGTGCGGAGTGGCTCGCATATGTTTCTGCCTTCAGCATGTATCCCCTACTGGAACGGGACAAACTTGGCGTGGCGTACTTAGCCACACTTGTGATGTACTGGTGTGTGATGCGAGTGGGCAAAACGAACGCCAAACAAGAACCAGGACCCATATCCATCGCATTGGGTTCGCACAAAAGGACTTTCTTTACATTCAGCGTCTGCATTGCGTTGGGTCTGCATGCAGCATACGCATTGGGACCGATTTTGCCGAGGTACCCCTTTTTATACCAGGCCTTGATCACTGCATATTCTTTTGTTCATTTGATCGCAATTCTGGTGGAGTTGACCGCGTGTCAGATGCAGCTCGGAGGTTCAGATGCGTAGATCGCTAGAACGATTCAGTATGCCTACTCCCTCTCACTTGCAGGAAATTGGAGGGACGCAGTCTGGGAAATTTTGTCGAGCATTTTTGCACTTCCATGTCCTTTGATGTGGCATGGCACTTTCCCCACTTGAGGATTGCATTGCTATCATTCCATTGGACTTGGATCTGAACGAGGGCGTCGTGCGTTTTCTCATCCTTGCCATCGCTACGTCCGTGAGAAAGGACAAACTGGCAGCAGCTGGCGCCCTCCGCTCCATGAATAAACTTGCATCGTTGACTTCGGAGAAGGGACACATCCCTAGCGAATGCTGCAGCCCTCAGGGCAACGGCCTTGACGGGCATTCTCCCCCGTGGATGGGCTGCAGCATGTGCGGCTGTTGTGATCCCCGGTCACGTGTCCCAGATCGATCTTCCCAATTGTCATCCATCAAGATCGCCCCCCCCATCTTCTCGGTACAACTTGTACCTTTCTTCAAGTCTTAGAAGACGCCCCTACGTAGCTCGGACCTCCAGATTTACGCCACGTGTCGCAAGGACAGGCCGGCTGACGAAGCCTCCCCGTCTCGCCTCCACGTTGGAAGACCCCGAACCGCCACCCAACCATGCCCGCTGAGGATACGCGATCCTTCTATGGAGATTTTGAAGGAGATCCTCTGCGGCTGATGTGGCATCTCCTTGGAACGGTCCGTCGAGATCCAGGTGTCGTTTCGGATTTCATAGCAGAGACCATCACTTCTGGAGTGATCTTCTGAAGCATGCGCGTCGCAAGCACGATGATCTGCATCGTTGGAATGGCTCTCCTGGTGGCAGGATCCCAAGCCACGAGGAGGATGCAAGAGGACGGATGCGCCTGCACCCTAGACGGCATCAGTGGAAACGTAGACACGGGGAGGGTGAGCTGTGCACAGCACTCTCCAGGAGACCTCAAGTACTACTGCTACGTCGTCGATCCAGGAACCTGCGAAGCCGCCACCATGAGCGAAGCGTTTCCGGGGGCCGCTTGGAGAGAATGCATGCCGCGTGGCCAGGATGGAGCCGAAGTTCCAGTGGCGTCTTCACTGTTGGAAATCGTGCAACAAAGAGAAGACCTGAGCCTGCTGGCGGATGTGCTCGAAGCTCTCCCAGACTTCGAAGCTGGATTGGACAACACGGATACGGAGCAGAAGGTGACCTTCTTCGCTCCAAACAATCGAGCCCTGCAGGAGGCTGCTGCCTACTTAGGCTTGACGATTCAGGAGCTGAAGGAGTCAGACAAGCTCAACGCAATCCTCTTGGGGCATGTTGCGTTTGGAGAATACACCTTGTCTCGTTTGGGTGGGTCGCAACAGATTGAAACCCTGTCGCAATCGGAGTATCCAGACATCCTCGTGCAGGCCATCCATGCGCCGTCCTTCCATCCCGAGAGGGGATTTTCCACTCAAACACTGGCCATCATCGCCGAGCGAGTCTATGCACCGGTGGAAGTGGGATCGAAAGTGGTTCGTGGAGACTTGCTCGCAGAGAACGGGGTCCTACATGTGGTTGATGCCGTGCTTGCCTACCTTCCGTCTATTCCAAATGTAGCACAAGACTATCGAGAGCTCACCACATTCGTCAGGGCCCTAGAGACTTCGGGGCTCGATGAAGATTTGGGAGCGTCCTGCCCAACCAGCGAAGGTACATGCTCCCCGTCCCCATTCACCGTGTTTGCACCAACCAACGCCGCCTTTGCTAAGCTTGCAGCTGAGTACAACACAACGGTGGAGAACATCCTGGAGTTAGAAGGACTGCGTGATGTCTTGCTGTACCATGTCAGCGATCCAGATGTTGTGGAGGATCCTCTCAGCCTTGCGCAGTTGAGGGCAGGTACCGAAATAGAGGTCTTGCTGGCAGATACCGTACCACTCACATCCAGTCTGACTCAGGAGACCTACGGATGTTTCATCCCTCAACTTTGTCTTTCCAGGCAGGTAGTGACTGTGGAAGGCGCTCAGAACACCGCCAGGCTGTTGGACACGCTGAAGCCCATTCGGGCATTCAATGGCATCATTCATCCCATCAGCGATGTTTTGCTTCCACCAGGCCGGCTCGTAATTGTCCCTTCGGAGGGTGCAACTGCACCTGGCGTTGAAGATGGAGCAACCGAAGAGCCACTGATGCTCTTGTCCACACCATGAGCACGCCTTGAGTTGCTAGCCCTAGTCAGAGAGGGATGACTTATGTATTCGTAGTGTGCCTTCTGCTGTTATCGATAGTTTTCTTTGATTTCACACTCGCTGTGAGCACAGTTCGTGCTAGGCCTCCGTTGCGTCGTGACAAATCAAACCTTGTCAAAGCTTCAGAGAAGCCATGGCCAATCATGCGATCGTCCGCGAACATGGCATTTGGCAAAGAGTGCATTTCTGCCGTTTGAAAGCATCGATGCAATTGTTGTTTTCGAAGCGCGTTTGCATCATCCAGAGGTGGTATCGTGCCATGGTCAGGACCCTGCTCCTCCTTGGACAACCTCGTCGAGCCGTGTGCCATCGCCACGTCCTCCGGGTCGTCCCCTCCACCCGTCCCTCCTCCGATCTCCCCGGGGCGCTTCGTGCTGCGGGGAGCACGCCACCCGCGCCTCCGCCGTTCCCGCGCTTCGGGGCCGATCCGAAGCGGAGAAGAAACTCTCACGTCTCGTCCACGTGCGCATCGTCGCATCCGTCTCGACGTTCGTGGAAGCGCTTCGTCCAAGGCGTGGAGGAGGTTTCGATGCGATGCACGACTTGCCATGCGTCGATTTGGTCGCAGGAAGAGGAACGTGCGTCGGCCGAAGCACCGTCGAAACGCGTCGGTCACGTGGACGAAGGCGAAGGAAGCGCATGGCCACGCACGCACGACGAAGCAACGCGAATGGACGCGTCGTGGAAGGAGCAAGACGACGTGGAAGGCAGCGAAGGAGGCGGTGGAAGCCTCGATGCATGCCTCGCGCGTCTGCTGGACGTGTCGGAGGAAGACGACGAAGAGAAACGAAAGGTTCTGAACGACGTGTTCCAACGTGCATCCGACGAAGCACAGGTGAATTTTCCCATCTGCATCGCCTGTGCAAACGAGAAGGAGCTGGAACTGGATCGCAGCATTGCGGATGCCGAATTGGAGGCGGAGATGTACCGCGCATCCATCCGTCTCCTGGACCAAGAACGAGCGAGCGACGACGGGAAGCCCACAGAGGAATTGGAAGAAGAGCTGCGCAGAAGCTTGGCAGAAGAGGAAAAGCATCAGAACGAACTGGAACGGGTCGAAGACGAGATCAGCAAGGTCAACGCGCACCTGATAGACCTCAACGCACAAGTGCAGGAGATGGAAAAGGCAGAAGAAAGCTACTGGCGGGAATTCAACGGTTACAAAATGCAATTGCACTTCCACTTGGAGGACAAAGACGCACTCATGCATAGGCTGGAGATCGCCAGCGCACAGCTCAAGCTGCTCCAGCGGTCAAACGTGTACAATGATGTCTTTTACATCTGGTACGAGGGGCCGTTTGGGACCATCAATGGCTGTCGCATGGGAAGTATGCCAAATGATCGAGTGGAATGGGAAGAAATCAATGCAGGGTGGGGCCAATGTGTCTTCCTCCTTCACATCATGGCAAGGACTTGTCAACTGGGGTTCTCTAGGCACAAGCTGCTTCCCATGGGTAGCTTTCCTCGTATCAACGATGGGAAGGTCACCTACGAGCTCTTCGGTCCTGTCAGCTTACTGAATCCCTTTGGTGGAGCAAGCAAGTACGACAAAGGAGCCGCGGCCTTCCTCTCGTGCCTGCAGGAGTTTGCCGATTTTGCCTTTGCCAGAGACAAGGCTGCGGGCCAAGATGTTCCGTTCAGGCTCCCTTTTCCCATTGAAGGGGAGAGGATTGGTGGTAAATCCATTCGCTATTCTTTCAACAGCGAAGAAAAATGGACCGCAGCCTTGAAGCTTCTCCTTGCCAACCTCAAAGTCAGCTTGGCTTGGTTCATTAAAAAATTTGGAGAACTGGATCCTGTGGGAGATAACTTGCTTCGGAGTTGATTCACGAAGACGTTTTGATGGATCTCTGTAGAAACTTTGTGCAGGCACTGCACGGATTCTGCACATCTGCACCTTCACGTGCCGGTACTTTTTGTCACACAAGCTGCAAGCAGATGGGGTCGTACTAACTAGCATTTTTACCTAGCACAGCGTACGGGTCTGGCGTGCATCATTCTAGGTTTTGGGTTCAATTCCACAGTGCTGGTGAAAGGCCAGTGCCGGCAATCGGCACTGCATAGAGCCTGCTTTCATCTTTTTGCTTGGTAGGTAGCACTCCAACCAGGATTACTCGTGGCAAAGAGGCGCACCTACACCCAGGTAGCTGCAGGGCACGAGGTGCTGATGCCTTGAGCGAGCTGGACAGCGATGCGATTCAAGGCTACCTGACAGATCCTAACTATGGGTTGCTGAGGAGAAGGGCTATTTACCCGAGCATCAAGCTCTTGGTTGGCTTTCTTCTTCTACCTGGTATCTGCGCTCTTGGTCAATGGAGATGGGCAGCCTGTTTTTTCTTGGGAGTGTGCATGCTTTGCTTTTCACTTTGTTGCCGACCCCTCCGATTTGCTTCAGCTTGTGATATCGAGAGGAATGCTTAGACACTTCTGGGCCTGCCTCTCGCGACCCACAACTGCACATTGGCAAAGCATTGCTTTGTATGGGCATGGGCGCCATAAACAATGGTAAAATGCACGACGTCGCCGTTTTCCGCTCCTTGTTTCTTTTTCCTGGCACACGCAAGAGGGTGTGGTACTCCTCCGACGCAGCATTGGCTGCACATGCCTATGTTGGATTTGCTGGGCCGCTCCATCTAGCCCTGCCCTGTTTTTATCTTGGTGAGAGCACCTGCATGCATCAGCAGGTCTAATTGTCACCCATCACCTAGTTGCAGTGGTGCAACAAGCACCTGCTAGACCCTGGGACACGCACGAGGGTCGTTTCATCCATCGTACCACCGATGGTGTCTGCCACCCCATGGGTGCGCCGTAGGCCGCCACGTGGCACGTCCTCCGACGCCCTGGGGCGAAAGCGGCGGATGCTGAGCCGTGGTCCGTGCGCCACGTGGCGCGTTTCGGGAGCCCCTGGGCCCGTACCCTTCCTCCGCGGCAAACGCTCCGTTCGTCGCCTTCTCCCCGACGTTTCCCGGATCTCTTCCAATCCGACTCGGGTGTCTCGCGGAGGAGATCGGCCCTCGGGGACCGGGGTGTCGGTTCGGATCGATCGAGCCGTCGACCTTCTATCGAACCCGGTTCGTGTTCCCATCTATCGGGACCGTTTCGGGTTCAAAGGTTCGGGTTCGAAAGGGAAAGGAACCGTCGAACCGAAGCGTGGCTATGGCCAAACGGACCTGTCGCATCATCAGCGACAAGCGCACACACGTCGCATCTTGTTCACGCGACCATGGCCGCACGATGGACGTGGATGGCGTGTCTGCTCATCCAATGGATGGGCGCACGAACGAACATGCTGGAAAACCTCGAAGCTGCGGCCAGAGGAAGAAGGGTCCACTTCCGTTGGACCTACGACGAAAGAAAACGTCAAATCCCGTACAACGTGGAAATACAGTGCTCCAGGCAGGTGTGCGATTCCAACACGCAAGAAAGTGATGGAACCAGAAGCAGAGAAGGTTCCCGCTCCGGATGCGACGTGGAAAGCTGTGGAACGATGGTGGTCCCAGGGAAGGCAGAAGAAGTGGTCTTTCCCAGCCAAGCTTGTGCTGCCGTGTGCGATAATTCCTGCACGTACAGCTTGGACGGACTGTGCGACGACACCGAAGGGTCTGCGACCGCAATCTGTCCTCTCGGGAGCGACTGTGCGGACTGTGGGCTCCGATACTTCCCTCAGAGGCTCAGTCCGAACGGAGCGCAGTATGACAAAGAAGATTTGGGAAAGTGCCTGCAAAACCAGCAAGTTTATACCTTTAATGTGACAGCTTACAGCGAAGACGGGAAGGCGTTATCTGAAACGCAGACCTTAACCCCGGTTGGTCCGCCCATGAGGCCAAGAGACTTGCAGGGCATCCGCGCGAATCGCACGGCTTGTCTCTCCTGGAAACCGCCACTCTCCAACGGGGGGGCACACGTGCTCAACTACGTGGTCAACATCTCCATGGCCGTCGGCGGATATTCGTGGAACGAAGCGAAGGTTCTGGCTGGAGTCCTCACGTTCGACCCATTTTCCAACAGAAACGTGTGGATACCCCCCCAGACCTTCTTCCTCATGAGGAATTTACAGGATGGAATGTCCTACTCGTTCACAGTTGTTGCAGACAATGGCAGTGAGGATGGAACGTCCCCGCCCTCTTTGCCAGTAGCAATGCAAGTCCCCAAAGAGGAAGAGGATGTGGATGAGGAAGAAATCGACGTGCTGCTCGATCTGGCGAGACAACTCTGTTCCTTGGGAGGGCAACAGGTAGATATGGGAGGCCTGAACCAGGGTAGCGTGGACCTCCAACCCTCTATACCGGTGTAAGGCTCCGAGCAAGCCTGAGGAAGAGAAACAGAAGATGGAACTGGGTTGGTTCGAGAGCTTCCTATGCTTGTACGAGACTATGTGATGCGTCCAACGCCACATGTCTCTTTGCTACATACTCTTCGAACTGGAGCAAGCGCTGACCAGATGAATAAATAAATGAATAAAGACCTTGCAAAGGCCATCATTGACTTTTATTGGGCTTCTTCTTTCAATCTACAACCGACTGCTAGCACTCTCCATGATAGAGGCAGCGCCAAAAGACTCTGAACCTTGCATGAACTTGCCATGCGCCCTGACGTACTGCAGCAACTGCCTCAGAAACAGGTCGCTTTTTACTGTTTGTGAGTCGCAAACGATGGCGACATGCCTTCGCGCCCGAGTGACAGCCACATTGAGCCTACGTGCGTCTGCCAGAAAACCTACCGTTCCTGACTGGTTGCACCGAACCATGGAGATTATGACCGCATCAGACTCTCTGCCTTGAAATGAATCAACAGATGCCACTTCAATTTCCTCCGCGCCTGGAATGCATTCCAGAGTCTCCCTGAGCAATTCAACTTGTGCATTATAGGGGGATTGCACAACTATTCTGCTCCCTGGCAACCCTGCCTTCAGTAAACGCAAAGCATGCATTTTCACGAGATCCACTTCCGCTTCGTTGTATAAGGATGCGACACCCGACCCAAAGGCGATTGCTGACCTCTCAACTGCACCTGGTAGCAGGACCCCGGTTGGGGATCGCGTATCTAACAACATTAGGATTGAAGAAGTCTCTTTGGTTCTCTCCACACCGGGGATATCTGCAAGGGTTCTACGAGCAACATATGCAGCAGAGCGCACTGAACCTGCATACATTGCCGTTGAACTCCAGCTGCAAATCAAATGGTGCATTCTGTATTGAATGCCCAACTGTCTCACTAAAACCCCGTCCCTCAAACCCTCTGCTCTTTCCAGCATGCTTCGACCAAGGCCCATTCGGATGGCTTCCCGGGAAATTATAGTGGGGGGCAACTGGCACGAGTCTCCCACCAGCACAGCACGCCTGGCTTTAAGCAGAGGTATCCAGGTGGCCGGTTCGGTTGCTTGCGCTGCTTCATCAACGATTGCCAAATCAAACGTGCCCTCTTCTCCTCTAAGAAGTTCAAATACAGGGTCGCCAGCGCCAATTGTTGTACATAGTACAACGCTTGCTGCTCTAAGAGTTTCTAAGGTCACCCTTCTTTCTTTCTGCCGATTTAACCTTGCAAGCCTACGAAGATTTGCACGAATATATTTAGCTTCTGGGCTGTTACCAGCGGCAACCAACTCTGCTCGAAGATCCCTCCGTTGCATCCTCATACTTTTCCGCCATGACTCCATCTTCGTGTCAACCACATGACCCAAAGAAACGTCAAGCGCTGCTGTGCTGACCCTTTGTGGATTCCCAATGCGTACGACTTTCAGCCCACATGCCACAAATTTTTCCAGCATGTTGTCGACTCCCATATTAGATGGAGCACAGGCAAGTACCTTTTGGCCTGCTGCCACAGCTCTGGCTGCTATTTGACTGATTACCCGGGTCTTCCCTGTTCCTGGTGGACCCTTTATCAAACAAAGAGGTTCTGTTGGATCCAGCGCACAGTTCACCGCTGATAGTTGTGCACTGTCCAGTCTTTCACTACCTGGAAAGGAGAGAGCAGGTACTCCCGTCCCATCCACTGCGTTCAAAGTTGGGTTGTTTCTCCCAAATTCAGTGGTATCGGTGCAGTGGCCATCTTCAAAGGCAGCAGCGACAATGGAAGATGCAGGGGGTAGGGGCTGGTTTCGCTGTATGCTCCTCATTGCCTGCCGGCAAGTAAGTTTAAGTTTGATCAGTGCATCTTGTTGACGGGTAAAAGTAACCTGATCAGGCACACCAAGGATCATGAGAGGTTCTCCATACAAATCTAGGAAGACACTATCATCCGCCCTCCGGGTCAGTGAGATGGTGACTGAATCGTTAGTAATCCGCCTCAGTTGTCCGGAGGATGGAACTTCGGTAACATCGGCAACCTTAGCCAGATTCATCCCATCTACATTTTTTCCCGATCCCTCTGCCACTTCCCTAGTAGCATTCTCGTGCCCTGGTCCTTGTGCACGTTCTGTTGGTTCTTCATGTCCCCCACTAGTCGGCTTCTCCTTTGTTTCTGGAAGTACGCAGCTTTTGCAGGAGCACACCAACACTGCATCTCCTGGTGCAAGCAATGTGGATGGCAGTCTAGTACCATGTGCTGGACGAAGGAGCACCTCATGGGCCCCACCGAATCCTGTGGAGGAAGTAACCAGCTGCAGGGGTCCGAGTGCCTTTGCTGCTATTTCTTCCTGTGCAATGGGCTCCAGGGTGCCCAGCAGTGATCGTTGGGCAGTGGTGGTGAGGGCCTGCACTTCTGCCAGGCGCTCTGCCTGCAGCGCTTTCTCCGCCACATCTGCCATCGCTTCCACTCTTTCAAGACGCCGTCTCCATGTCTCCAACTCTTGTTCAACACTTGGATCGTCCATTTTGGCATTCAATTGGCTCTTCCCGACTTGTTCGGCAGAATTATCCATGGTTCGAATTCGAAGTCGGTGCAATTTGGGCACTTGTTTCATCCTTTGCCAGGCCTGGTGCTCCTGCCAATGTTGTCCCACCTCCTGGGCAAGCATGATCCTGAGTTCCTTCTGCACGTTCTCCCACACGCTATCGTGGTGTTCGGCAATCCTTCTGCATTGTTCTTCGCACCCATTAGGCATGGTGTTCCGTCGCAAGAACGGCTTGGCATCTGCAACCAGCACGTATTCTGGACCCAGCTCCACCTCCGTTTCTTTCAGGTGCTTCGCATACTCCTTGCATCCTTGCTGCAGCCATCTCAACGCTTGGATTCCCACGTCTTTCTTCCCCAGAGGTGCGGCGCGTCCCACCATGGCCGTTCCATGAGTGAACTGCATCGCCATGGCCGACGGATGGTGTCGAGAACGCACGTGGACGTGGGCCACTCGTGTGCCACGAATGGGAACGGGTTCGAAAGGGAACGAGGATCGGTTCTGAAAGGGAATGGCGATCGGTTCTGAAAGGGAAACAGACCGGAACGAACCAGACCTCCCTTCGAAGGGACGAGAACGAGGCAGTTCCATGGAACCAAGACTATGGGATCCACATACACCGCCACGCATCCAAGTTGACAAGGCGCGGACATGGCACAATGCGGAAGAAACCATGGCAGCCACGCATGAAGAGTCGAAAGGAAAGTTCCAGGATGCGCATCAGTCGGAGAGGAATGATAGACGGGCCATTGTGCGTGGTAAGGCTAAGAATAACCCGCATGCAATCCCAGGGAAGGCAAGTTTGCCCATTCTTGCTCCATTGCGTACCTCATGGCTGCCAACCTAGCATCGTAGCACTCCTTACTTTCCTCCTTACTCACTGCATGGATTACGAAGACGTGGATAGTTTCACCGAAGCCAATGTAGACCGTGATGTGTGAAGAACCCCATCTTGTTTTAAGGACCTGAAAAGTGCACCTTTGTGCATGGTATGCACAACGTCATTCTTATCGTTCGCAAGAGGCAGCGTTCGATTGAACAATGCTGTTTACGGAACCACGGTGGGATTGCGGTGACGCAAAGTCTTTGTGCACCCGTGTTACTCTTGTTTGAAATGATGGGAAGACCAAGCTGGGATTCCTCCTCGAACCTTGGTGGCATGCTAAGCAGAGTGACAAGACTTGTTGTAAAGACTAGGTGTCTTGACAACCTTGTAGAGCTTGATCAAGGGAGAAGGTATGTTGCTTTCGTGTGAATATCTTGCTCCTGTGAATGGTAAGTTGGAACGCACTTTACACGCCAAATGTGCTCACTCCATCCCCTGTCTCAATGGTAAGTGGCATCAAGTTGGTTGGCATCGATTCGTCCGGGCCCTTACCGAGTCGGTCATGGGCATGCGTTTACAACGATGTTGCGTGATTTGTTGCCGCACATGACGATTTTCCGATGCGTCCTCGATGTTGATCCAAGGAGAGGAACCTCTTGTTGAGCATTGGAGCCTCTTGGTAGTTTAGTTGCTACAAAAGCATGTCCCTCGCGTACTATACCAATTTATGCTCACGTTGCGGACTTGACTCTACGTTCCATCCTTAACTTCCTCAACTAAACATGGTTGATGAATTTGCCCGAAAGCTTGCGGCCTCAATCACAATGCACTAGTGACCACACATGGTCAATGAGGGCGAATTATTTGGCATGTCATTTCTTGCAAAAGGAATTCCTTCTAGCGGCCTGTTGCGCCGGTAGCTTCTGCACCCATTAAAGTTCGACGCAAAAAAGATTTGTTGTTGTGAGCACGTTGGTCTTGGAAGCACCGTCGATCATGCTTCCGCAATTGACAAAGGGGAGATTCGCTATGCAACCTTGAATGCCGTCCGTTCAACTTATTTATGCATGGGAACGAAGAGTTATGTGAAGCAAGGTCGACCAAAATCAATCACCTACAAGATGTCCCTACAATGCAAGGCGAGTTCTCCATTCAAGGGTTCACCGGGGACATGGAAAGAACGTGTTGCGAATCAAGGTGCGGGCACTATGAATCCAGATTGATGAAAGGAGGAGAGAGAGAGTGGATGATCAACAAAGTAAAACTTATTCATGGTGAACCAAATAGAACCCTTTGACACACAAACGGTGGATCATCCCCAGGACGTGGACCAAGAAACGGTTCCATGCGACAGGGAGTAGGTTCCAGCACAAATTCCAATGCACGAGGCCGAGCATGAAGCGGAGTCTCCAACACAGCAGGCTGTGAGCATCCCACTCCAGGACTTTGCCACTGAGATTTTCCCGGCCGGCTGTTCCGGACTAACTTTGGTGCAGGAGGGGGGAGGTAGTCTGCATACTCTGTCCTCGGCGTACCACACATAGTGGGAAAAGAAGGCTTGTGCGGTACGTGAACACGAGTCTGGTGGGTTATGACACGAGGCTTGCAGATCTTTAAGTTTGCCCCCACTGCCTTTCGTCGTACCTTCACAGTAGTAGTCCGTTGCAAGTTGGCCCGGCCACGAGAAAACTGGCCCCTCTCCTTTATTGGCGCTTCTGATTTGACAGTAGTCCGCTCCAACTCCTGGATAGTTTGCTGGTTATGCTGTGAAGGACATGCCCTCTGCGCATTATGTACAGGTAGTTCTGCTGGGATTGCCCATGATTCCTCTTCTTCCCCAACATCTCTAAAGCCAAGTCGATCGTACAGGACGTCCAAGGTGGTGGGGAGAATCATCCCGTACCTTGGAATCACAACATGATCACACAGCTCTTTCAATCCCTCTTCCATGTCGGGTAGCTCAAACACAACCGATGATAGTAGGGAAATTACCTGCTTCCTCCTGGATTTGGGCATGGGATCTTGCACGGAAGGCATGATTGACAACTCAAAGCGGAGGAACACCTGGAGGAAGGTCCAAGCTATTTTGAGGTTTGTGCAGCCCTCCTTGCCCTTCAAATACAAATCGAGATCAGAGAGCTTACCAGGAACACATGTTGATATTGCTGCCATTGCATTTGCCTGGCCTGGGCTATTCCCAGACTCCACCTCCCCTAATTCCCTCCCAGAGTGCACAGCAACACTGACAATATGCTCTGCTGATTCTGCAATTTCCAATGATTTACTGACCCACTCGCGAGTTGTCTCCACGGATTGAATCTCGGATACAAGATTGTCCACCACACGCTGGGTGGTTGATTTCACCCATGCAACCACCTCTTCCACGGATTTGTGTATTGTTGTCTGGAGGCCACCGGATCCTCTTGGTCTTTTGGGTCCACATGGCTCGCTGGCTGGTTGGGTCTGCTGCTTAAGGGCAACCCCACTGTCACTTTCAGACCCTCGTTCTTGCCTCTTGCGTTTAGCTTTTGCTTCTGCACTAGCCGACACAAGCCTTTGAGAGGTATGGCCTGGAGGGCCGTGCTTAGCATTGACAACAGAAGAAATCCCTTGATCTTTGTCGTCTCTCAAAACGTTGCCATCTTGCCGGATGGCTGAAGGAAGGTCAGGTACAACCTCCTTTCTCTGACCTTCTAATTGTGGAATACTTCTCCATTGCCCGTGTCGGACAGCATCCCGATGGGAAGGAACTTCTAGAAAGTCGTTCCAGTCACAAGGAAATGACATGGAGGAGTAACGAGAGGCAACCTCGACTGGTAGGATACCAGGCGGTACGTTTGCACTTGATGGAGCCAGATGCACGATCCCCACCTGTTCTGATTGTGCCTCCAACAGCCCATACTCTGCACCCATGCCACTTTCCCCTTTCAGATGCAAAAGAGCCTTTAAATTTGCTTCACAAAGGTGTAGCATGAGCGACGAGAATAAGCCCTCTCCCGTGCCATTGCAGACTACAAAAATTGGATCTTCCTCCAAAACCTTCAGGCTTCCTGGGGATGACAGCAAGCCAGCCACAATTATTTTGCTGATGTCGGGTGCGCTTGGCAGCTGCAGGTCTGAGCGTGATGGCAGCCACTGCACTGAACAGGACAAGTGCTTCACGATGAGGCTGACCCTTGAGCTTCCCAGACTAGTGGCATGCGCCAAACCTGTGCAGGGTCTGGCATGAAAGTTCCGGAAAAACCGAACCCGGTCTCGTGTGTATGGTGGTAGTTCGATCAACTTTCCGCCCACCTTTGCCATAAGATCCCGCACGTTTGGTGGAAGGGCTGTTTCTGCAGGCATTCCATTTACACTCACGAAATAGCATTGTAGGTGGGAAGATTCCACAATCTTGCCTAGCTGCTCTGCCTGGGCGGGATCAACCTTTGCCAGGTTCAGGACGTTTGCAAATATGTACACCTCTGTTCTTCCGACCTGGACATGTTGGAAATCTTCGAACGCTCCACCTTTTTCTTTCCTGCTGTCCTTTTCTATTGCTGCATCGGCTTGCACGTCGTGAGCTGCGACATCAGCCAGTGCTCGAACGATTCCGTGCAAGAGGTGGCAAGGTGTGCTGTCCGCAGTGTATTCACTTCCTTCGGCGAGTTTCCCCATGGTTCGAGAGATTCCTCCCATTTCTTCCATCAGGTTCTTTTCCACGGGCCAAAAGGTTCGGCTAGCTCTTCCTGCACGTGTTGCTTTCCTGGCTTGCCTCACGCACTGCTCGTGTGCGGTGGGACAGGTGGTGGCACTGACGAAGCGATAGGTCCACGTGCTACCTTCCGTCCCTTTGGCACGATCCAGCAGGTGCATGGTCGCTCCCACCACGTCTTCGACCTTCCTACACGCTTCCTCGTCGCAGAGGAAGGCCAAGTGCGCCATGTCCAACACGTGCGTCTGTTGCGTTCCAATCCAACACGAACGACGTTCAAATGCTAATCGATGGAAAAACTACCCACAAAACCGGGGTCGCCTTCCCGCCAAACGCGAACAGACGAGGGAGGAGGAGGAACGACGTCCTCCACGCATATGGGAAGAATCGAGGGAAAAGTCCCCCAAGAGACGCCACACGAAGACCGAGTCCGTGCGATGGCCGCAGAGGCGTCCTCTGCGGGAATGGATCCCTGCAGCGCAGAAGGAAAGGGAAAAGAGGGGAACGAGATGGGAATCGGAGCGATACTTGCAGAGGAATGGGGCATCCTCTCCCCAGGGGGTTCTGGGACTGCACAGGCTGTCCTCGTCTGGAGACTGACTGGGGTCGAACCACGTGGTAGAGCGACAGCGACCAGGTCCACGTGCACCAGCCAACAGATACCATGGCGATGGATCAAGAACGAATTGTGTTTGTGCACATCACACCCAGGCGTGCTAGTGGCGGTGGAACCAATCCAAGGGTTCCACGTCGTCGGAACGGACGGCCTGCGTGGGACATTGATCAGGCACTGAGGTATGGAAATAGAAGCAACCTCTTCCACGTATGACGGTGGAATCTCGGCATCGAGCCAGGAAGAAATCGACCGGACATCGATTGCCTCGGATGGAACGCAGCTAGTCTACCGTAGCGGAAGTGCTATCGAATAATTGTGTGGAGTTGCAACGGCTCGGACTGTCATGAACAGTGAGATTCGGATTCTTCTCTACATACGGGAGCTCCGCCTTCACTTCGACATCCATCTCGACCGCAGACGTGCAGAACCGCGTGCTCAATCCGTGCGGATCTCCCTCCGTCGTCCTGGAACGCTCTTTTCAATCCACCTGCCACTGTACCAGTATGTACCTCAAACCAGAAGAGCTGATTCGTTGCCAGCTCGACTCCACATTTCACCCTTACTTTCGAGATGGAAATCACGTGTCTTTCACATCATTCCAAAATTGTGGATCAGGCCAAGCGCCAGGACGGTTGTGCTTCTTCCCACTGCCCCTGTCAATGCAGGCGCACGGTCGTCGCTACCCGATATTTCGCCGACCCTGGCACGACGTACTTGACGCCATGGTGGAAATGGAGGCACCACGTGCCCGTTTCCCCCTTCGCCAGGATCCCACGTGGGCAGCGAAGAGAAGTGCTACCCTGGATGGAACTTTCGATCGTTGCCACGTGGGCGACCCTGGTGGAAATGGTGGAGTCGCCCCACAAGGATGCCCCGGGAGTGCCTTCCAAGCGGTGGAGAGCGTGACAGGCGGTAGCTCGAGACACGTCTTGTCTCAGAGATGAGAGGCACCGTACGAGACGAACATACAACGGCACGGTGTCGGATGCACAGCAAGAAGCATTCGACACCAGTGCAACGAGAGAACGGCGGACGTGCAACGTCTGGACCCAAGCATTCCGCGAGCTCTTCCTGGAAAATCCACAGACGAGTCGCACATCCATCTGCAAGGTGACAAGAAAGGACCCTGAGAAACAGAAAGTTGGCTGACCGCTCGTATAGTCGTACGAAACGGGAAAGCGATCATCAAAGTGGCTCTCCTTGGTCCCAACTTTGGCACTGTTGGAGGGCACAATTCCAACCAGGAATCGAAGAATTTGCGGTGGATGCCTGCTGCAGAAAGACAGAGGAATTGTTCAGAAGCGGTGCTGTGAAGTTGGGTGCTAGTACTTTTTTCGGGAGAGGAAAACCTTTTGGATCGATTTGGCAATCGGGAAGACATTGAGTAGCAGAGCAAGGAGAAAGAATGAGTTGTGATAAGGGGCTGCTTGAAAACTGGGATATCTGCGAGGAAGATCTCGCAAACTTGACAGAAAGTACAATTTTCTCGATCGAGGATTGGCACTATTCCCAAGGAGATGGAGAAGTGAGCAAGACAGGGATTGATTCCAGCCTTCCAACGCTGGCGTGCCCGCACATGAATGGATCATTCGATGATGATCCCATTGCTGTCATTGACAACATGATAGCAGAACTGGCCGAAAGCATGGACTGTCCAGACTTAGATCAGTTTCAAGTGCATACCCTTCAATCATTTGCCTACAACAATACGGAGAAAGACTGGTGCAGCCACAACCATGCAGTCAAAGCAAGCACGACTTGTTCCGAATGGATAGATTGCGTGCCCAGCGAAGATTTGTTGAAAAGTTCTACCAAAGATGTCGGTAAAGAATTGAAAGTAGCTGCAGAAGTTACAGACAGTTGCCCAAAAAGCATAGAGGAGGTCGCAAAAGTCGAAAAACCATTCGAAGCTATGCACGAAACTCTGCCCATAAAAGATCTGAAAGATTTGGATCTAGGGGTCATTGCAACCCTCTTTCACCTGCCAATCTCAGAAGCAGCAAAGCGCCTGGGAGTAGGTGCAACTGTGCTCAAGAAACGGTGCCGTAGACTTGGCATACCCAGGTGGCCCTATAGGAAGTTGAAGAGCCTAGACAACGTTTGTAGCAACCTAGAGAAATATTGTCACAAAGCAGTGGACTCCAAAGAAAGGTTCCAAGAGCTCCAAGCAATCCTGCGTCTGGAAAAAGAGGCAATGATTCAAAAACCTTCGATTGGATTTAACCCAGAGCTTCGACGATTGAGACAGGAACTCTTCAAACACGGGTACAAGTTTAAGCAGGCGCAGCAGCGAGCTTGTCTCAATGTAAAATAGAGACGACACCATTCGTCAACGTCTCCTTCTTCAAACTCAATCCCTACTGGGCCATTGGGGCTGTCCTGAAAGGTCACCGAGAATGAATTTGTCTCTGCTGAACTGATCTGTTGCATCTTGGCAACAGAGAAATGTTTGATTTTGTAAGAACAGGTGCATCTTTCCAGTACCGTACAGCTGCTCTGATACCTTCCTGGGCTTATTACGATACATAGCACATGCAGGCTCCATCTTGATTGCAAATATTTGTTATGCAACGCCGCTTTTTGCTACAGCCCTGTCAAGGGATTCAGAAGTAGTTCCTGGACAAGAGCATGAACTGGATCTACCTCTGCACCCACACATGCCTTCATTGTTTGTGGAGATACAGTGTCACAGTGTTTCCGCAGGAACACCTCATCGTTGGCGTCAACGCTCGAGCTCTCTTGGCTCGAATCCTTTGTGTTAAGAAAGGTAATGGTAGAGGCTGGTTTGAAGAGTGGCGTTCTACACTGTACCGCTCCTCAAGACCAAGGACAAGAGATGCCTAGGAGCCAATCGCCGAAGTCTTGCATACCGTTGTCAATCCGCTGTACTTTGTTCAGGTACTCATAGACCGCTTGGCATGCGTATGGAATGCAATCCCTCTCACCAGTAAACATGCACAGATGCCACCTGCCACTTGGCTCACGCCCTTTCTTTTCGGGCTTGGCCCCGCTTCTTTTTTGTCTTTTGGGGCGCTGAGGAAGACCTCCCTTTCCCTGTTACGCATTTCCCTGGCATCGAACGGCAGGGTTCCTGACGAGGCATCCATATCCGCCAGGAAATTTCCTTCGCTTGCCCGGTTGGATGGCTCTGCTCCGAGTTCCTGCAGGTGTTTCATCTTGTGCTTGTAGGCATGCTTGGTCCATTTCGCACGCATTTTGGTGGTCTCCTTGGTCCTGTTCCGAGTGGTTGACCGCGGTTGTACTCCCACCTCCTCCGTACTGCGGTTGGCATCAAGGGTCCTGCAAGCCGTGTGCATTCGCAGCTGTGCATGCATGTACCACACCCATCCTCTCTCGTTGTCGGCTTTTCCATCGTCCATATCCGACCACTTCCTCTCCCTGGATGCTCCCATGCGTTTCGTTCATCTTCACGTGTGTCCATGACCTGGATGGGGACAGAGGGTCCACTTGGACCTGTCTCCATTCCATCCTGGGGTCCTCGACCCCACTGTCGTGTCATCGCCTGCTCCCCACCACAGATCGGACCTGGAGAATCCAAACCCCATGGAACATTCCGTACACCATCCCTCGGGCCACGCCTCACGTCCGTTCGTCCTCGTCGGCGATCCTCCTCGTCGCGTGGACGGACCCGTCCAAGTCCTCTCCGAATAGAGGGATATGCTTCGTTTGCTTTCGAGGATCTCTCTCTCCCTCTCCCACCCCTCGAACCCACCCCGGTCGTCTTGAAACACCACGTGGCCACGTTCGACCGTGCACGAGAGGATCGTCCCTCTCTCTCCCCCCCCTTCGTTCCGAAAGACATCGAAGAAAGAGGAGCGAGATCTCGATCCACGTCCTCAGATGTCGAAGGAGAAAGAAGAAGGTATCGATCGACCGCCCGAGGTCTCGAAGGGAAAGGAACGAGATCGCGATGCCAGGGCAGAGATATCGATGGCGAGGGAGGGAAGGTGTCGATGGGGGTGTGATGGCTGGTGGAGAGTGCAGGAGCGTCGAGGGAACACGTGTGGCAACGTGTGCGCGTGGATGGCATGGCGCTGTCCATGCATCGTTTGGCGAGATACAGCGGGATGGGAAGCAAACCCACGCGTTGGGATGGGAACGAAGGAAACGATGCATGCGATGCACGTCCCAAAACCAAGCAAGAACCGTCGCACGGGAATGGAAAAGGAGACGAAGACACGAACCAAGGGGAGGGAAGGAACACGTCGACGACGTCCGACCACGCATCCGTGCGTCGTAGGACGTCCGATCGTGGCTTGGTGGAGAAAGGAATGAAACACACGAAGAAGAAAGAAGAACCACGTGGCGAACGAAACAAACGTAGGATGGATGACGTGGAAAAAGAAACGAAACCATCCGCGCGTCTGCCCGCCGTGGAGGACGACGTCGGGAATCCTGCACCCGCGAAGGCGAAACCACAAGATGGAAAAGACGCACGGGCAGAAGCGTGCCACGCACTCCATCCGTTCACGTCGTTCCGGATGGTGCGACACAACGAACGTCGAAAACCAAGCGAAGAAGGTCATGCTGGCAAACCCAACCATTCACGAGAAGATACCAAACCCCCAAACGCAAGCACGGATTCTCAAGGCACCGAAGAGGAGAAAGAGCAAGAGGAAATGGAGGAGGAAGACGAGGAGGAAGACCTGTTTGGCACCATGGACGTGTGGAGATGGAGATTCTACCGAAAGTGGAGGAACGAAACCGGAAGAAACACCGTCCCACCGACCCAAGAAGAAGAAGAAGAAGGGGACGATCTCGAAGGAATCGAATTTCTACGAGCATGCACGGAAGATGCTGCCAACAACTTCGTCAGCATGTCGTTGGAAAGCCAATCGAGAAACGAAGGATCGGAAACGATATGTGAATGCTGCGGAGGCAGCGGTGATGACGTCCAAACCAATGGCTACCCATCCAGTGCAGCCATGATGCGTAGAGCTTCTCTTGGACAACTGCTGCTGGAGGATCCTGTTGTGGGGGCCCTGTCTGCCCAAGAGGAGAGCCCGCCAGAAACGGAACCTCAGTGGTTGAAAATGGATGCAGCTCGGCAGAAGTTTGCCAGCAAACTGAGAACCGCAAAGCAGCTCATCCAACACCAGGCTGAGTTCGAGACCAAGGCAGCCGAAAAGTGGGCAACGGCAAAGGGCAAGCAGATGTCTATGCTGGACACCCTCCTCCCAGTGGCGATCAGCCGCAGTACATCAAGCGCATACGTGTTGATGCAAGCGTTCGATGCAACTGGGAAACGCACTTACATTATCCGTTCCAAACCCTGCGAAAATGGGCTGCTCAGTTCATCACTGACAGATATCTTCAGCGCAGTTGTCACAGAAGCAAGGGCGGAGATCAAGAAAAAAGGGGGGCAGGCGCACATCATTGGGGGTGGCGTCGTGACGTGGAAGATGGATACGGGAAGGATGCTTGTAGTGAAAATTCCGATGAAGACCTGGAAGCTGGATTTCATCGAAGGGTTGGAATTGAGATCGGACAAGCAAGGTTGGGAACTTTGCGAATTCGCGCGATTTTCTGTGATTCTTCTGAAGCAAAATTTGCCGTACGACGTGACCGTACGCTGGGAAGAGGAACAGTCTCGACAGCAGCTGTTCTTTTAAGGTATCTTACATTGCATGCAACACAACACTCTCAGGTTGGTCGGCGAGCCTCGGAATCAGCCCTGGCCATGGCTCTCTCGATCACTTTGCTATTGGAGACAGAAGGCATCTCTCAATGCCCTGCGACTGTGAATAAAGATTAGGTGGGCTTCATATCAAAGATGAAAGGCGCACCCTCTTGGAGGGCATGCTGGTCGCCTCCCATCCATCCATTTGACCGTCTGCTCATTTCATCTGCTCATCGAATGCCCTATTCTTGCACGGGGTAACTTCCTCCTCTTCCCTGAGAAGCAAAGCAAGCTTCACCCCTGCCTCCTTCTGTAGCAACCAGGACACTTCTGCTCCTACAAATGCAGCGGAGCTTCCCTTGCGGGGAAGTGCCGGTTCCGCGTACCAGCACAGTGCAAATGTCTTGAGTGTATTGAACTCCTTCATCCAAGAAGATGGCATCCCTGCACACTGCAGACCCTCGATAAAACGGAAGAACCGTAGCATCTACAACCCCATTCTGCAAAGTAACTACTTCCATTACCTTCTGCATCGTGTACACCTTGAATTAGAGCACGGAGGCTGCGGCATGCAGTGTGCACTGGAACAGTACTCTCTGCCCAATCATTCTTCCAAGTATTCTGGGTGGAAAGGAGCACGGACAGCCTAATTTCACTTCAGGCAAGATCAAATCCTCTTCACGGAAGTGACGACTTTGCAACGCAAGGGATTCCAACCTAGTGTCTGTTGTATTCGGCTGGGTCCGTTCCTTGGCGTCCGCCCAACTTCTCAAAATCGTCAAAAGTAAGTAGGGCATTTTCTACAGAAGTTGCACGTGGACCATTTTGCACATTGAAACGCGCAGTCCAGATCAGTACCTGCACGCTTGTGCCGTTTGGGGGGTACTTCAGCAATAGCCTAAGTTTCGTTGGTTGAGTTGGAAACGGTTGCTTGTTCTGTTTTGGGTCAGGATTCGAGGTCAGCGGGTGAGCTCTGGTTTGATTCATCGACCTTTTTCGGTGCTCCTGCTTCCCTTGAAGAGATGTTTGGCTGTGTCGTTGGATTGGTGGTCTGCTCGTCTGTTTCATCTCGACCTCTGTTAGTTTCTGGGGTATAGGCGCCCGTGTTCTGTTCGGCCACATGGGTGAAGAAATGGTATAGGGCCAAGGTATCTTGCCCCTGGGTACTGTGATTTGTTTTCCGGGAAGGATTCAGGCTGCTTTGATTCCGCTTGTCTGTTTGTGCTTGCTTTCCCCCTCGATGTTCCATGCATCGCATGGGCACGAGGGTGTCGTTTGTTTCTGGGTGTGGATATTCGTCCGTCACCATCACTTTTCCTGCTTGTTGTTTTCCCCTCTTTTCCAGCCGGTCCATTTTCCGACGAATCTTTTCCATTCTTTCTTTCATCTCTCTCAATTGTCCTGCATTCGCAATCCATCCCGTGTTCGTTTCCCAACCAAGGAACGTGCACGCAAGCCACATATCTCACCAGGTCAGCCAGGTTGCTCCACTCCCTCGTTTCCCCACGTGGAGGAAAGTGGGCGTTTCCACGTCCTTGTCACGGCTGCTTCACTCTGCATCTCATCCAAGGCACACAAACACGAGCATCACGTACGTTGCACCGGTTCCAACCTTCGTTCCATCTCTCCTTCCCATTTCTCCACCACGTGTTGGTACGCCATCCAACCTCTGCACCACGGTGCGACTTGGTCCACGCAGCACGCCTCTTCTCCGTCCAGGTACGCCACCTTCACGTCGAATTCCTCCATCGCGATCGCTACGTCGTGGACGATGCGACGTGAAAGCCGCGTCCAAGCGACGAAACGCGCACGCGACCAAACCAATCGAACCACGTGGAGAGAATATTCTCTACTGGATGCATTGGACAGGCGGGTTGCAAGCTAGAGACGTGCATCGGTGGACGAGGCAAGTGGGAGCTCGTGGCTGAACAAAGCACATGGCTGCGCGACGTGGGGGATGACAGATCCATGGTGGATTGAAACAAGCAAGCGGATGGGTGTTATATTGCATCGCACCACCAAGAAGGTCGCTCCAAACCAAGCCTCCCATTTGATTGCATGCACCCCAAAGAAACCTATTGCGAGCGTCGTCCAATCCTCTACCAAACTCGCAAACTCCCACGTGGACACAAGCAAAGAAAAATTCCTTCTAGACGCCTTGGACGAATACGTCACGGTCCACCCCTCCAATCCGACAAGGCAATGGTACAAACCTACACGCATCCGTTGCGTTGATTGCCCTGTCTACACGATGGTCCACCGACCGTCTTTCGGATGTCCGTCTGATTGCAACACTTTCCTTACGAGGCAGCCTACGTTCGTTGGTGAAAGGATCGGAAAGATGCATCATGATCGCGCTCGGGCGATGCAATTTGCCTTGCTAAGACTATCTCTTGGAGCGCCACGTGGAATGAGAAGGAGCGACAAGCGTGCAAAGAAAAGGGGCACAGAGGCAAGCCCGAGAGAATCGAATGGGTGGTACGCAAGAGATAGTAGAGAGAACGAGTGCGTGTATTGGGCGAGGTCTTGATCTTAAGAAGCTTTCAATGGCGCCCGCACGCATGGTCTTTGCATGACAAACTAGGTGCACACGTAGTGTGGACCAAAGAGTGCTTCCTTTCCATTCTATTCGTTCGTTGAGGGTGCAAATGGTGGTGAGGTGATGTGGCCCACTTGGACATGAGCACACGACACCACCCGTTGATCTCTTTCTTTTCATTGGTGCAAATCGGTCAACGTTGCGGCGGGAGAAGGTCCGCAAGGAAGCGAGTGCAGGACGAAATGTATTGCGGGGAGGGAGTTCGAAGCACGTGGTGCGTTGCTTTGCAATCGACCACAAGGAGAAGCACGCCATCTTTCGACAGAGGCGCGTTGTTTTGTCGAGTTTGGCTTTCATTTCTTGAGCGGTCGCTGGTGCGTTGTCGGTTTCCTTGCCGCAATTGCAAGCGATGGAACGAAGAGGATGGCATTGGTGGTTTTTGTCCATCTTCCATCCCAAGTGTGCTCTTCCCTCCACGCCGCGGCGCCTCTCCTCCACCCCACACTCCATCTCGCGCGTTCTTTTGGTATTCCTTGGTTGTGCCTTTCTCCTGCTGCTGTGTGGGTCTTTTTCTTGGCTCTTGTTTGCCTTCCCTTTCGCCACACCTCCCTCGTCTCTTCTTTCTTCCCACCTCCCCTCGTGGTGGTGGACCTTCCTGGCACGTGTGTGCTTGCTTGCTTGCTTGCTCGGTTGCCTTGTCCATGTCACATTGGAGAAGGAAGGGGGGGTGAGGAAGAAGCCAAGGTGAAGCTGGCCACCCCTCACCTTCGTGGTGCAGACGTGCGACCGACGATGGACGTGGCAGATGGCGGACTGGTGGGATCGGCGAAACGCACGGCGAGGTCGATGAGACGATGGGCGGTGCACAAGGTACGTGGATGGAACGAAAAAGAGACGGATGGAACGGATGGAGACGGAACACGCTGCAGGAGACGACGTACGAAGTGCCAAGGAACCACGTCCGACCACCACGATGGAGGAAGCAAGGGAAACGAAAAAAAAAAGAGAGAGAGGAAGACGAGACCGACGATGCTGACCGTGTGCACGACGAACGCGCGTTGACGACACGTCGCGTCGTCCACGGGAACGAACGCACCACGACGACGCCACGGACGGACGTGGACTTGGACACGCACGCAGGTGAGCGGATTGCTGCTGAGCATGACGCCGGACGTAGAAGGCGAAACGAACGCCAATGGAACCTACGAGATCGATCCGAAGGACGAACGCATCGGAGGAGAGACGAGCTTTGCTGCCAGGTTGGAAGCCGCCGCACAACCCAGCGACAAGGACGTCGGCGCACCGAAGCACGCCAAGAGCTCCTCCGAAGCCAAAGCCGTGGACGGTGCTGGTGCAGAAGGACAGCCAAGCGTGTCTTACTTCCCACGCGAAAGAGGTGCTGCACGCGACGTGGAAAAGCGACAGGACAGGCTCCCGCAGTCGTGGAGACCAAAAACGAACACACCGAGCACCGAACCGCAAACCATGCGTCGCACACCCGTGCCCACCTGGAAGCACCGTGCGAGAGACGAAGGAAGGAACGGCGATGCAAGGAAGAGGTACGCCGACGATCTTGCACGTCGTGATGCCACACCCACCTGGAAACCAAAGGTGGATGCAAACCAATCTTTCACGTTCCCCAGCCCAGCCACCGCTTCGCCAGTGCGGAACGAAAGAAGAAAAGGAGCCGAAGCGTTGTATTCCCCTTATCGCAGGCTAAGACCGACACCGTCGGGACACACGCCGACACCGGCCAGTCCGGGATACGCCTCCTGGAGACAGGCCACCATGAGCAGGACCGTGATCGCAAGCCCGCATCCCAACATGGCGACCCCCATCGCTGTTACCACGGGGAAACGAAGACGCATCGACGACGAGAGCGATCCCGTCCGTCGACCGCCAGCATCAAGGCTGCGACTGGGAGTGAGCGCCACCCACGCGCAGGCCACCCCAGGCCAAAAGGAGACAGGAAGTGGGATCGATCATGGAACTGGCCCATCCGCTACTCCAGGCTCTAAGCGCGTAGGGTTTGGGGACATCAGCACAGAAACGGCGCGTAGGATCCTCATGACCCTGGATTCTTTGGGGAAGACGGCCACCGGGACGCTGGCTCCAGAAACCGATGCGGGTAAGCCCACCCCCGTAGACTTTACGAAGACATTCCAAAAACTTTCCACGCCGCCAACCAAGCCGGCCAGGAGAGAAAGACCACCCCCCGTCGACATGTTGGGTACACTCGGGCAACAGACCGCGGCGCCCGAGCGTACAATGCCAGAGAACCAACGTTTTGCAGAGAAGGGTTTCGTCGAAGACAGGGCCCCGTCCCATGGACCAGGAGCAACGGAACAAGGGAAACCATCGTTTAAGGGAACGGACAGAGTCTCCCCAGCAAGCCGAGGCGACCAGCCAAAGCCATCGGAGGAAGAATTTCCTGTGTTTACCTTCCGTTCACCGGTCCCAGAACCAGAGCTGGAACACCTGGCCCACGCAGCGTGCACGGACGGTAGCCCTGCCCCAGTCTTCGCGTTTGGAACGGATGGCGCACCAGCCAGCACGCCTGCAGGGACTGCCCAGTCTATTCCTGGGTCTCCTACCGACATTGCCAGGGCAAACGCACAAGCTGCGGCAGCAGCAGCATCTCCGCTGCCCATGGCAGACCTGGAGGATGAAGGAGAAGAGGAGGGGGAGGAGTTGCCGCAGAAAGGCTTCTCTGCGGGCCTACACGTTCCTCCGACTCCTCGATTGTCTACAGGTTTGGACTTCCTCAAGAAAACCGCCGAGGATGCCAAAGCTGCGGCAGACGCGTCTGCTAAGCATGGAGCAGGAGTTGGACCTGCAGCTAAAGAGGCAGAGCATGGCACCGCAGAAGAAAAGGCCGCGGAAGGCAAAGATAGTCCTACGATGTTCAAGTGGGGCACGGCTGCAGCGGAGGCAGATTTGCTGAAAGGCCCTGCAGTAGGGACAGGTACACAGAACAAGGAAGGTTCTGAGACCCCTCAAAAGACTGCTTCAATCTTTCGGTTTGGCCAGGCACCAGCTCAGACTCCGACAGTGGGGTTTGTATTTGACAAGACCACACCAAGCTTTCCGAGCACAGGGGAGAAGGGAGGTTGCATTGAGAAGAAAGGAGACGAAGGAACACAGGATGACAAGGAAACCGGAGGGAAAGAGGACACCGCAGTGCCAAAGGTGTCCAGTGGATGGGATGCAAGCTTCCTGAATAAGAACGAGAAAGCAAGCCAACAGGCTGCTGATGCAGCCAAAGATGAGATCAATAAAGTGCCGGAGGCTCCATCTGCTACCAGTGGTTCAAAGCCCCTTTTCACCTGGGCACCTCCAAAAGAAAGTGCTGGCGCAGGGTCCACGCCCGCACCCAAATTCGTTTTTGGTCAAGGTCAGCCAGGTGGTGACAGTACACCCAAGCAGGAGAACAAAGAAGATGCAGCAAAACCGCTCTTTGGGGGATTCCCGAGCCAAAAAGACAGTGAAAAAACAGCCGATGCCAATGATGCATCAAAAGGATTTCCTGCCTTCAAGTTTGGGGCATCGGCACCTTCAGGATTTGTCTTTGGAAGCACACCTGCCGCTGCCAAGGCAGGGGAAGAGCCAGACTCTAAGGGGACGCTTGAAGACGGGGGAACCCAGCCCAAAAATGCACAGCCAGCATCTAAGCCATCTTTTCCTGCAGAAAAAGCTCCAGTCAATCCTATTGTTGATACAAGCACTCCCCAAACAGTGGAGAAGAACACTTCTTCCTCTGGATTTGGAGCAGGGAATCAATCAACGGCATTCAAGTTTGGAGCACAAAGCGGTGGACCAAAATCAGAAATGGATAGAGAAGGGGACGTCCCTAAGGTTGGCACGTCCTATATGTTTGGAAAATCTTCCACCAGTGCGAGCATGGGTGGGAAGGGGTTTATTTTCGGAGCTGCCCCCTCTGCAGACGAGAAGGCTTCTGCACCTGCTGAAAGTGTGCCCCAGCCCAGCAGCACTCTCCCTGATCAAGTAAAGACAGATGCTACTACCAAGGCAGGTGGTTTCACCTTCGGCTCCATGGCCGGTCAGCAAGTTGTTGGACCAAGTGGCACTGCCCCGGTCTTTGGAACGGGTCAGCTGCCTGCAGCCAACAATGCTGCA
The DNA here is from genome assembly GCA_038048775.1 of Picocystis salinarum. Taxonomy (NCBI): domain Eukaryota; kingdom Viridiplantae; phylum Chlorophyta; class Picocystophyceae; order Picocystales; family Picocystaceae; genus Picocystis; species Picocystis salinarum. Next base: position 31,337 of record JBBULP010000502.1, on the reverse strand, counting down.
GCCCCAGTTGCATTTGGTACCGCCAGCAGCACTCCTGCGTTTGGCGGGAGCAATTCTGCCGCAGCTTTTGGCTCAGGAGCAAGTACTCCAGCTTTCGGAAGTGCAGCATCTACTTCTGCTTTTGGTGGTAGCGCAGCAGCACCTTCATTTGGTATAGACAATGGCATATCTGGAGGGCCTGTGTTTGGCTCCTCGAGTGCAGCACCAGCCTTTGGTTCTGCTGCAAGCACATCTAATTTTGGAGGTGTAAGCAGTACTCCTGTCTTTGGTGCTAGTGGAAGTGCTTCTGGGCTTGGTGCAAGTACTGCAGCGGGTTCTTTTGGTAGCACCCAGCCTGCTCCTGCGTTCGGGGGTGTAGCTTCTGCCTCTCCATTTGGAAATGCTAGCACTCCAGTCTTTGGAAGTGGTGCCTCGGGATTTGGAGCAGCACCAAGCACCCCTGCCTTCGGCAGCAGTGCAGCTTCAGGCTTTGGAGCCGGTGCAGGAAATGCTCCTGCTTTTGGTGCGCCGAATAGTACACCTGCATTTGGCAATCAGGGCGGTGCTTCTGCATTTGGTGGACTCAGCAATACACCTGTATTTGGTGCGTCTGGTAGTGCACCTGGGTTTGGAGCATCAGGTAACACGCCTGCATTTGGTGCGGCTAGTAATGCCCCTGGGTTTGGAGCATCAGGCAACGCGCCTTCATTTGGTGCGCCTGGTGGCGCACCCGGGTTTGGAGCACCTGGCAGTGCACCCGCATTTGGTGCAGCAGAAAATGCATCTGGCTTTGGCGGGGGTCCTTCTTTTCCATCCAATAATGCTGGATCCTTGCCTGATGGTGGTGGCGGTTTCAGCATGGGCTCTGCTGGGCAGCCGCAGCCTGGACAACGCCGGCGCATAGTGCGAGCACGCCGTCCTGCACGTAAATAGTCGGACGTTTGCCCATTCTCGCTTGAATGTATTTTTGATGGCTCGTGAGGCCATGGTTTCTTTATTCCTTGTCGCTGAATGTGGTTGGCACCCTTTCCTCTCTTTCCAACTCCATCTATCTGGTATCTGCCTGTGACATTGGTGTGATCGTGCATCATGTCCATTCAATGCTCCCTCAATGGATTGTGTGCTTCACGCACGAGTTTGTACTGGGGGTCACACACTTCCATTCAGATTGGGCCATGTTTGCACCACCGTGGAGCGCACGGTCCAAGGAAGCTGCAATTGGATCTGATCCGACCGTGAGCGCGGTGATTCCAACCTTGAACGAATCCAAATGCATCGCCAACACCTTGCGACATTTGAAGCAGTCGCAGCCACCGCTGCACGAAATGGTGGTGGTGGACGGAGGAAGTGTGGACGACACCGTCGCACGTGCAAAGGAACAAGGAGCACGCGTCGTGATGAGCAGAAAGCGAGGGAGAGCAGCCCAGATGAATGCAGGTGCGAAAGAAGCGACCGGTGAACTGCTTTGGTTCGTTCATGCCGACACTCTACCGCCAAAGGATGGAGTGAAACACGTGAGACAGACGTTGAGACATCCACAAACGGTGCTGGGTGGATTCTTGCCGAAATTGGTGCACAACAAAACCACGTATTGGCTGCTGTCGTTCCACAACCTTGTGAAGACCTACTACGCGCCCATGGTTGCAAGACCCTTGTCTTTTGCCCGCGGGATGAGGCTGCTGTTTGGAGACCAAGCCATGTTCTGCCGGAAAATAGACTTTGATGCCTTGGGTGGATTCAATGAGAAGTTGCCAATCATGGAAGATGCAGACCTTTGCCTGCGGATGCACAACCGATGGGGGAATCAATGGAATGCACCAAAGGGACGCATCAAAATGGTCAACCGGGTGGCAGCAACAAGCGCCAGGAGGATCGCTGCCTGGGGGAACCTGCGTGCCACCCAGATTCATTTTATTATTGCCTTGAGATGGTACGCAGGAGCTTCCTCTGAAGAACTCTGCAATTTGTATCGCAGCATGTACACCGATGATTTTCGGTGAAAAAGTGCCAAAAATCTGACAGGGTAGGTGAGCACTCCACACCGCGTATCAGATATGGCGTTCAAGACAAGGGGATGGGTACCTTCCACGGTCCAATTGTCCGACACATGCTGCAAATCAGTGGACCATCCACCACGTCCAGTTTGTGTTTAGTTTATTTGCTCACGCCGCGCATTGAACAGGCCAGAAGGATGCAGTGGAGGCTATCGAAGATGGTTCAAGTCAAAGGCCAAGGCATGCAGGCTTCCCAGGGACCTCGTCCTCAGGCACTGGAGGAGGACGCCCTATGCTCACCTGAGGCGTTTGAGGGGTGGCAGTTTGCATCAGCCTTTGCTTGTTGGCCTTTCACTCCTGGGAGAGGCTCCTATGAAGGGGGATGCAACTTCGATCGCACCTGTGATCCTATGGAATTCGCAGTGTCTACGTGGCTCCCCTTGCTAAACTCTTTCTTATGCAAGAACCCCGCGGTCACAGGGAGCGCGCAGTGCTTGGTAGAGGAATAACTTGTGCCAGTGGATTGGTAATTAGCTACCTCATCCAGTACCACAGGAGGAGAACGAGAAACAGCAGGAGTCCCATGCCACCATAGACAATGAGTTTGTCCATGGTCTGTTTCCTCTCGATGAGCCTGAGCAGCGAATCGGAGAGCCCAACGCTGTGCAACACGTCCAAGGCCTTCCTCTGCGCATGCTTGATTCTATCTCTTTGATCGCTCATGGATGCAAGGACCGCTGCTCCGACGGCGAAGGTTTCTTCTAGCGATCTGCTGGATCTCATCACCGACATTTTGGCGTTTCTGTCGTACTCTTCCATCCGGATCTGGTCTGCTGTAGACGGTTCGCCGCTCTCTGGATCGATTTTCTCTTTACCACGGCTCCCACGAGCACGGTGGAAGAGCGCTTCTCGCTCTTGGGCTTCTCGATTCCTGGCGTCTTGTCTGTCTTTGAGTTTCTGCATGTCTTCTTTCAGGCCTTGGCATCTCTGTTGTGCGTGTTCGAACTTCCACTTCCATCCACCTCGTGCCACTGCGTTTGGATCGGCCACCAAGGCCATCCGCAAGGCACGTTCCATGGCTTGGCATTTCCTTTCCATGTGTTCCATCTTCTCCCACAGCTTCCCTTCTTCGTCCTCGTCTCGTTTCCCTCTGCTTTCGTACCGCTCCAATCCTTGCTGCACCTCCAGCACCAACCGTTCCAATCCACGCTTCTCCTCCGCCAACGTCTCCGTCATGGTGGTCCGCGAAACGCCAAGCACACGTGTGCGTCGGTGGTCGAGATGGCACGCGCAATCGCCGTGGTCGCACCGGTGGAACGGTCGAAGACAGTCCCATCCCAAGCACACAACACAATGGTAAGGGGATGTGGATGGCACCACGACAAAGACAAGAACAAAGTTGGTGGATGCAACAACACAATGGTAGGGAAATGAGAACTAGCAAGGAAGAACAGGAAAGAGAAGACATCCTTGGTCGTCCTTCCCACTAGTGAGAAAAGAGGTGGAAGAGAACCAATGCAAATGGGATCCTTGGCATCGCCACAACAAGTCTCTCTAGTTTGACACTGCAAGCAAACACACGCGCTTCCACGTTCAAGAAAGGGTAATTCTAGACGTCCGAGTCCTTGGACGCATGCCAAGGACAATTCGTGTTTGAATCCATGACTCGTGAACGTGTGACAAAGGTTCATGGCGTTTCCTTCGGGTCTTTTTCCTTGCTTCTCACATCATGTTTACCTTCCAATTCGGAGTAGGAAACCAAGAGAAAAAGCGCCTATTGATCCGTTCAATCGGCAACCACCAAATTCTATGCTTTGGAGGGATGTAACCTATCACCATCAGGGCTTGCGTGGCCAGAACTTCATTGCAAGAAGGGAGCGCTCTTGTGACGCAAGGGAACCACGTGCAGCCAAGACCGAACAATCGATCATTCCAAGAGGAGATCCTTTAGGTTTATGGACGCGGGACCATGCCCAAAAGATTTGGAGAATGGGTTGGCGCAATGGTTACGTGAGATCCACCGTCACTTCTGATGATCCTGCCGAGCGGTTGCGCTTCCATGTACTCCTGCCGATACAAACGGAGAAGCAAGCATAGAAAGATCTTTGAAAACATGGTCCGTCGGATTTGTCTTCCGGCATGTGGAGTGGCCCGTGCAATATTCGTAGTCCAACAATTGCCATACCAATGTTAGAGCCTAAAGCACGGGCCCATTGGCCTCAAACCGCCCGGGAGACATGTGCCATCTTGTCTCGAGTCTTCTATATTGCGTCGATGGAAAAGCCTCTTGAGGGTCTCTCCCCTTGCTTGTTCGGAATCATCCACGGGGACACCCTCGTGCTTGCATACGCCCGTAGCTGAACCCATTTAGCTTGTGTTAGGAGACGTCAACTTTCCGCCTTATCCACGGTTGCAAATGAAACTCGCGGTTTAAAGCACTACGGCGTTTGCAGTTCCACTCTTTCGTGAGCTATTCCATAGCCGAGGGAGAGGGATGAGTGTGTCAAGCTACTTTTAGTGGAATAAGCACTGGGCTTAAGAATGGTTTTCCAAAACACCGGAAACGAATTAATGTCGCTAGAAACGTACTCCTCGATGCGAAGGCGTGAGTGCCATGTGACTTTGTTCCGGTGTACATTCAAGCCCACTTATGACATTCTACGTAAGCGGAGAGGGAGTCACACTTTGTGCAAAAGAATGGAATGCGTTGTTTTCGAATATTTCGATTGCTCCCTTGTGGCATAGTTTCGTAGATATGCAATTTCAATCCATTGAAAGACATACCCAATTTTTGTACTATACGAACATCGTACATTTATACCTCTTCCTCCTCAAGTCCGAAGAAACGCAGTTGGCTCTACGCAGCATCCCACCATTTACCTACGGTCTCTCTTCCGCCGTGGATCGGAATAACATTCGACGAAAAGAGTTGATCAGACCAAAACGAAAACTTAGACGTGTACTCCAAGCTATATTTGTTTTCTCCTCTTTTTCATTTCAATTCATTGGAGAGAGGGAGGATCCTTCACAACTGTATGCGTCCGGCGGACGGATCCTATCAACAAGCGAGGGGAGGAAGTGCAAGAAATGATTTCTTTCTTATCGGAGCGATTCGATAGATTTGGTCGTGGATGGATAGCATCCATCGACGGATGCATGCTTAGGGTGGGTGTTGCATCACCCATCGTTTCGAGATGCCCGATGCAATTTCATCTTTCTTTGGAAAAGAAACTCCCTTGGTAGGATTGCTGGTCATTCATCTTGGACATTCTGCATGGTTTATCCCAAAAACACCATGTGAGGAAGCGTCCATTTGTTTCTTCTTTATGCAAGGAGGATTCGCCTAATTTAGTCAATGGGTTGGAACCGAATGCGTTCGTCCTACGGAACCCATGGACATGCGGCGGAATGGGTTGAATGTTGAATTTTGCCGTAGCGTCCATCGTCTTTGTATTCGTGCGTGCATGGGCATCATCCTACTTTCCCATCGGTGCGACGGATGGACATCGCTCGTCCTCCTACGTCCCTTGTCCTAAATCATGTCCCTCCGAACCTCCACCTCCACGACCGAGTTTTCGTCTTCGCTTCACCAAGAGAGAAGAAACTCCCATCTTTGGATGGATGGATCGGTTCGAGCCAAGTCCATGCTGCAGGGAAAGGGTCTCGACCACGTGCACACGTCGCATGGACGGTGCAGCGCACGTCCTACCACAAGCGATTGGAAACCGAACGCGTCGGAAAGATCGGTGCACGGCCAGTCGAAGATGAGACGGAGGAGCTTGCAATGGACCTACGTCGTCACCCGTGGGATGGCCAAGAGAGGGAAGAAAAGAAATCCAAGCGAGATCCAAAACCAAATGGACGAAGCGTGGGAAGGACAACACGTGGTGGATCGTGCCACAGAAGGCATGGAAAGGGCCCAAAAAGCGCTGCAACACGAACTGGAATCGCTGCGGATCGGAAGAGCCTCGCCCGCCATGCTGGAAGGGATACTCGTGGACGTGTACGGGGGACAAAGCAAACTCAAAGAAATCGCAGCCGTCGTCGCCAAAGGACAACAAACGCTGGGCGTGTCCGTCTTCGATCCAAGCACCCTGCAAGCCGTGGAAAAAGCCATCCTCAAGTCGTCTCTGGGCATGACGCCGATACGGGAAGCGGACGCGATACTCGTCAATGTACCCAAACTCAGCGACGAAACCAAAGATCAACTGACAAAAATCGTAGGAAAAAATGGAGAACAAGCCAAAGTTTCCGTCCGGCACGCCCGGAAAGAAGCCATGGATGCCTTCCGTATTGCCAAGGAAGGTGGACAACCTGAAGATGTGCTGAAACGCCACGAAAAACAAGTGCAAAAGCTCACTGACGAATACATCCATGCCATCGAACAATCCGTCAAGACGAAAGCGTCGGAAATCAAATCTGCCACGTAGCAGATGAAAGTGCATGCCCAGCGACAGGCTGAATCTGTTCTCTGGAGGCGAACGAACGTAACCGGAATCCAGTTACGACTTTGGACGGGTGCTGGAATCAAAGCCATGAAATTGGAGGAAAGTTTAAGGACCCATCCCTCCACCGGCAGTTAGTTCGACACGTTATGAGCAGGATTGTTGTGATCATGTGGGCAATGTGCTGCTGCAATGGGGTGCTGCGGTGTTCTTCTATCGGGGCACCATCTGGGAGAATGCTTCCGTAGTGTGTATTTGTGCTGTCAATGGTGTCCAGCGCAATCTGCTGCTTTGAAAAGATCGGGTCCTGAAAACCCAGTGGCAGTTTTGAAGACGGTCCTTGGCCAGGATGCTCTGAGCTACGCGTGCTCTGTGTGGCCGTGTCGATGCGTTTGACTTTCTTTTTAATCCACGATCGGGCCATCGATTCTTCATTTCATCATGCCGCGGCATTCTATGCATTCGTGGGCTGAAGGATGTTTCCTTTGGAGCCTTCACACCTGGGTGCCTTATGACTGGTTTCCTTGGCGCACGCTGGATGTCGTTTTCTTCCATCCTTTCCGTCCTTTTCCATGCGTTCACTCTGCATGCATCCATATGTCCAGCATCACCCATCTTTTTTCCGTCCCGTTCTTCCACACGCATGGTTTGGTTTTTCTCTTGCGCCGTGCACGTGTCCATCTCGTTCTTTCCACTCTATTGGTGGTGAGAACAGCCCCTTTGGTCTTCTGCATCGTCCTCGTTGCTTGGAGTGTCGGTGTCGTTGCCACCATCTGTTGTCCGACGCATCGAAGGTGGTTCCATTTCGAGAAACCGCGGGAAAGGAAAGGACACGTCGAGAAGCGCGGATCCACACCGCCATCGGACGATCGCGGAGGTGGAAGCATGGACGACGACGTGGAAGCGTACCTGCGAGACACGCGGGACGTGTCCGATTTCGGATTGGCGTCGATTTGGAAAGTTGGCGTGGCGTTGGACGAGAACTGCACCACACGACGCGGAACGGATGCGAACAAAGGAATGGATTGCGACGCGGAAGCGTCGTTCCAACTCCACAAAGTCACGATGGAATCCATGCAGGACGACGAAGAGATCGAAACGCAAGACACACGAGGCACAGGTGCACCAGCGTTCGTCGAACGTGGAAAGGGAAGAGGAAGGAAGCGTTGGCTGGACTCCGACAGCGACACCGACGTCGAAGCGCCGATGGAAACGATCAAACTCGAACGGACGAAGCCGGCAGGAAAAGAAAACACGCAGGAAAACGAACGTCCAGAGAACCTTCCTTCGTCTTGGCAACACGCCATCGAAATCTCCAGCACATCCGAAGCGTCGGAAGGCGCTCCGTCCGCACAGCCTACTCTGCGAAATTTCTTCCACACCAAGTCACCTGCACCACGCAAAACACCCAAGATGAGACGTTTGCTCGCGGAAGAGAGTGAATGCACGAATCCGTCCGTGGTGGTGGAAGCCACACCTCTTGAACACCATGGCAACACGCCAAACACCCCGCAGGAAGACCACATCGAAGAGGTGTCCAGCTTGGGGAGCGAGCTGGAAGACGACGTAGAACCAGACGAGAACGTGCAAGTGAATCACTTGGGCGAGCTCTGTCCTGTTTCCTCAAAGCGCGGTGGAAGAGGAAGAGGTCGAGGCGGTGCAGGTAAACGCTCGTCCGGGCGTTGGACCACCGACGGGAGCGGCAAAAAGGTGTTTGTCATGTCGGGGGGAAAGAGGTTGAGTGGCAGAGCGGCGTACAAAGCCTACAGCGGAGGGAATTTCAAGCCACCAAAAAAGGCCAAGCGACGCACCAAAGCTGCCCGAAAGCCCAAGAAAGAGAAATAAATGCATTGGAAAGCCTTTCGGCATCCATTCGGAGATTGGCAATGTGCATATTTATTCGTGCCGCTCGATTGCAATTTCGTTCAATCTCGTTTTTCTAGTGAGCTGTACTTGAGAAGTTTTTCGATCAGGTCCACGTGGGTCATGAGCATCCGTCGGCAGCAGTACCGAGACAGGTGCAGCGCATCCAACGCTTCCGCTTCGCTATAATCTGCCTGCAACAGATCCAGGTAGGTGTCCCACTTGTTCCCAATGACCTGCACGTACCATCTACCGGTCAGCTTACGGAGGTTCCGTCTTGGACGACCTTCGTCTCGTCGTCTGCGAACCCTGCTTTCCTTGCGACGTTCGTGCACATGTCCTGCACCTCACGTCGTTCCGTTCGCATCTCCCTATCGTATCGTATGTTTGGTGGTCGTGTTCCGTCGGTTTCTTCGGATCTGTGTGGGATCTCTCTTGTCCTTTTCTTTTTCGTTTTGTTTTTTTTTCTTGTTTCGCGTTTCCTTCCTTCCACGCATCTTGCATCGCACCTTTCCGCACGTGAAGCATCGCACAGGGATGATCATGGTGCGTGCTTGCTTCCACCACGCGCAGCGTCCACCTCTCGTGCGAACGGGCCGCCACACCTGCTCTCTCTCACACCCCATCCACCCAGACACACCCCTTCCAGTCTCCCTCACCACGACGGTGTCTTCCCCATCGGCAATCGCACAGACACACCCTTTCGGGCAGTCACACTTGGGTTGGGCCACAGGTCATCGAGAGGAGAGGAACTCCTTCGATGGACCGACGAGAGAGGTGGAGAGAGGAGAGTTTCTTCTCTGAAGAGGAAGAAGTACAACCCGAAGGATGAGAAGCGTGAACTTGGAAACACGAGGACACAGGTGAAGAGCTCGTGGATCTCGAGGTGGTTCAAGCAACAACCAAGGAACAGGAACACGTGTTCGAATCAGCTTGCTGCATTGCAATCCAAGGCAGGAACGGCACTGTCCCCGCAGACTCACGAGGATCAAACACAGGGAGCGACAGGGTCCTGGATCCCCAACGCGTCCACGTGCATGTCGCAAGCCACGCCTTACCACGCTTGACGACTAGGCGTGGATGGGATCCACGCCTTCCCAATCCACGCCCAACGCATCCAAACGTCGGTACCGATCCATCGAAAGCTTCCCCGTGCGCTTGGAGACCCGTTGCACGCTCAACCAATGGCGCAGGGTGGAATCTTCGCTGCTCCCGTACGGCTTCACGTCCACGTCTCCGTTCTCCCAGCGATACCGAAGCAATTGGTTGTACCAACCTTCCCAATCCGAACTCTCCTCGTCCCACAAGAAGCCCAGTGATTCCAAACGTTCCTTCCGGTCCGGATCTATCCATCCGCTCTGCCTGTCTTTCCTCTGCTTCCTCGTCCATTTCAGCAGCGTGCGATCGTCTCCTTCGCGACAGCCCACGCTGCAATCTCCGTGGCGTGCCTTGTACTGCACGAGTTGTTGGAACTTGTCATCCCAGTCTGCATCGGACACCGAAGCCACGCCTTGTCTCCATGCATCGAGGAGTGCTTGTGGATCTGCGCTGTTTGGTTCCAGTTCCACTTCCAGGAGCAGCTCTGGATGCTTTTCCACGAGCGGAAGCACGTCTTTGCCGCACACCGTGCTCATGGACACGAGCCTGCGCACGATCCGTTTCGATTCCAACGCCAAGAGCCGCGGTTCACGCACCACCATCCACACCACGTCCGTTTGATTCCTTCCGCCGAGGAGCGCGTGCAGGCGCAGCAAACGCTCCGACACGTGCACGGCATCTGCAGGCGTCAAAAACTGCGGATGGATCCTCGCACCACGCAGCACGTCCACGTCGTGTCGGTGTTCGGACGTCTCCGCCTTCCCTTTCGTCGCGTCTCGGCGACGTGCATCGCGTTCCAGCCACCATTCCACGAGCTGCTGTCGCAGCTTCGCATCCGTCGCACCTCTGGCTTTCCAGAACCGCTCCAACGTCGCCACGTGCGTCGACGTTTCGCCTTGCGTCGCACGCGGCTTGCTCGTCCAGGCGCGCGCCATCCTCGTTCGACGTGCGACGTGCACGTGCGTCGCGTGGCGGAGCATGGAACCGTGGCACGCCGAGCACGACGACGCCGAAGCGGCGATGGCGGCTGCGGAAGGATACGTGCGACGTTGGCAGTCGGAGCGACGTGCGAGTACGTCGACGTATCGTCCAACAGGTGCGACGTGGATGCAGAAGACCAGCGAGAGGTACGTGGACGTGGACGTGGGACGGTCGAAACAAGCCGATCGACACTTTCGACAAGGCGCAACGTGGCTGGCACAAGGACGTGTGGAAGAAGCCATCGATGCGTTGAAACGTGCGCGAGACGCCTGTCCGAAAGAAGACGTCCAAGCCGAAGAGAAGGTGGCGGCACTGCTGCACGTGGCGGAAGCGGAACGAAAGAAGAGGCAAGGACGAGAAGAAGCAAGCATCAAGCACGACGAAGCCGACGTGCGTACGAAAGACGAAGCACAGGAACGTCGACGCGACCGCTAGACGCACGCAATGAGGACACGCGACGCACGAAGAGTCCGAAGAAGCACGCGTCGATGGACACACCCAAGCACACCTGCACATTCGAAAGAAACAAACGGGCGCACGGATCACTGCAGATGAGATCCGGGTCACGATCCAAGCCGTTGCCCATGCGCCTGCGGATGCACGCGCACGCACGCCGATCCTCACAGACGGTCAAGGATTCAACACACCTGCGATGAACGCCTTGCTACTGCGTGACCACCGTGTGCAGCAAGGAGAGCGGCTTCTTGTAGGATTTCAACAGCAACGAAGAACCCACCACGCTCACCGAGGAAAATGCCATGGCGCCACCGGCGACCCACGGAGGGAGCTGGAACTGGAAGGACGGATACAGGATCCCCGCCGCGATCGGGATCCCCAATACGTTGTATCCCATGGCCCACATGTAGTTCATCTTGATGCGCTTGAACGTCGTCCGCGACAGGTCGATCGCCGTCAATACGTCCTCCAAGTCGCTCTTCATCAAAACAAAGTCTGCGGCTTCCAGCGCGATGTCTGTGCCCGCCCCGATGGCGATCCCCAGATCTGCAGATGCCAGCGCCGGGGAATCGTTGATGCCATCGCCCACCATGGCGACCCGGTGACCGCTGGCCTGCAGGCTTCTCACCTTGTCCGCCTTGCCGGCGGGCGGAACCTCTGCCATCACGTGCACGATGCCCAGCTGGTTTGCGATGGCCCGGGCCGTCCTCCAGTTGTCCCCCGTGACCATGTGGCACAATATGCCCATCCGGTGGAGCTCCCGGACCACCACCGAAGCCTCTGGCTTGACCGGATCGCTGATGGCGAAGGCCCCCGCCAGCACCCCATTGGCTGAGAGGAGCACGCACGTCATCGCCTGCTCCTCCGATTGGGTCATGAACCTCTCCGTGGCGTCGTTGACAAGCACCCCTTCCGATTGCATGAGCCTGCGGTTGCCGAGCAGCACCCGGTACGTCTTCCCACCGTTAGTGACCGTGCAAGAGATGCCTTGGCCAGGTATGGTCACCATCTTTTCCGCCGGCCAGATCCACTCCGAGGAGGACTTGTGTAGTGAGTGCCTGCTGCCAGGGCTGCTGGCCTTGGGACTCGGTCCGGCCCCGTCGAGCTTGGCGCCTTCCGCAAGCCTCTCTCGCGCGTAGGACACCAAGGAGGCTGCCAGGGGATGTTCACTGCCGACCTCTGCGGCAGATGCAAGGTTGAGGAGCAGGTTCAGGTCCACTGTAGGATCCAGCAGCAAATAGTTCACCACTGTCGGCTGCCCACGGGTGAGCGTCCCGGTCTTGTCGAAGATGATGTGGTTGATCTTGTGGGCAGCTTCCAAAGCCTCCCCTCCCTTGATGAGAATCCCATTGGTGGCCCCAATGCCCGTTCCCACCATCACAGCAGTGGGGGTTGCGAGCCCCAGCGCACAAGGGCACGCAATCACCAAGACCGCGATCCCAAACAACAGCGAAAAAAGAAAGTAGTCTGTGCCCGCAGGAAGCCATGATTCCGGGTAGCAACCCGTGACGCCCAAGGAATACCACACCAGCCAGGTGAGCACAGCAAGGGTAACGACCACAGGCACAAATATACCTGCCACACGGTCGGCGTAGGCTTGGATGGGAGCCTTCGACATCTGGGCGCGTTCAACCAGGCGGACAATCTGGGATAGGGCGGTGTCGCTACCGACCCGAGTGGCCCTAATGTGAAGGATACTTCCGTTGTTCAGCGTGCCTCCTATGACTTGATCGCCAGGAATCTTTTGCACCGGAATGGACTCCCCAGTGATCATGCTCTCGTCCACCAAGGACTTGCCGTACATGACTTCCCCATCCGTGGGAACTTTCGCGCCAGGAAGCACCTTCAACAGGTCTCCGTGTTGCACAAGCTTGGCCTCGATAATCTCCTCGCTCAGGACTCGACCGTCCTCGTCGGTCATCAACAGGGTTGCGGTGGTGGGTGCAAGTTGCATGAGCTTGGTGATCGCCTCGGAAGTCTGCCCCTTGGCTCGGCATTCGAGGTATTTCCCCAACAGTATGAACGTGATCAACATGGCCGATGTTTCGAAGAAATCGGTCGCTTCGAACTCTCCAGAGGCGTGGTGCCCCGCAAAGTGATGGTGCAGGATGGATATCACCGAATAAAAGTAGGACGCGCTCGTGCCCAGAGCCACCAGCACGTCCATGTTTGCCGACTTGTTCTTCAGGGCTTTGTAAGCCCCCACGTAGAACCGCCAACCAATCACGAACTGAACGGGCGTGGCCAGCGTCCACTTGAAGATCTCTTGGATTGGAAAGCCATCAAACTGCTCACTGAGCAGGTCTCTCATCCCTGGAATGCTAGGCATTATCATCGAAACAAACATGAGGGGAATGGTAAAGCAGGCACTCAGGAGGAAGAGATTCCACCAGTGTTCTGATTCTTTTTCTCTTCTGATCGCGTTTGCATCTTCCTCATCTTCCGACAACGAAGCTTCAAAGCCGACGTCATCCACCGCCTGCAGGAGACTGCGAGGACCAGTCTTGTCGCTCTCAAAAAAAATTTCTGCCGACCCTGAAAGCAGACTTACCGACACGGATTGGACCCCTGGCACCCTTTGCAGGGCACTCTCTACGGTAGAGGAGCAAGAAGAGCAAGTCATTCCCTCAATCTTCAAGCACACCACGCTCGCAGATCCCCCTTTGAGCAATTTCCCTTCGAAGCCTGCATCCTCAATCACTTGGAGGATGGCATGTTCGTCCAGGGTCTCTGGATCGTACTCTACTTCGGCTTCTTCCGTGGTCAGTGCAACTGTTGCTTTTTCCACCCCACGCACACCGTTCAGCACCCTTTCCAGGTTCGACACGCAGGACGAGCATGTCATTCCTTCCACCCTGAATTTCGCCGTGTTTGTGGTTCCCGCGTACACGGATGCTTTCCTGCGCACGCTTTTGAGCTCTGCATCGAATCCAGCATCTTCCACCGTTTGCACGAGCTCGGATTCGTCGACTTGTTCAGGTTCGAACACGACTTCTGCCACTTCGCCCAAGAGGGAGACCGATGCCGCATGCACGCCAGGCATCCTTCGCAGCACTTTTTCGACGTTGCTGGTGCACGAGGAGCACGTCATCCCTTGCACGGAGATCTTCGTCGTGGTTTTCACGTTTCGTGCGTCGTCGGTTGCGTTCGTCCTTTTACGTCAGTCCCGTTTCGTTTCTTTTTCGTGCATTTTCTTCCTCTTTCGTTCGCAGACGCACCACGGCCGTTTTGGTGGTGGCTTCTTTTCCAGTTTCGAGCATGGTAGATTGCGTATTGTTTCGTCGAGTCGCCATGAGCGGTTGCATTTCTTGTTCTGGTCCATCTTCGTCTCCTTTGGTATCTCCGTCTACGTCTCGTTCGTGCGTGGGATGGGTCTTCCTCCTGGGCACACGTGCCATGTTCGTCTTCGTCTCTTCTCCTTCTTCCCTCGTTGTTCGATCGACGTGGATCTCGTACCCACGCGTGCTTCGGTTGGTTGGTTCGAATGGCAGACAACACCGCGTGGGACAGGTGAACGATCCAGGCATCGCGAACACCACCGTCCGATCCAAGGACGGATGCCGCCCCTGTAGCAAGGGAAGAGACGAAAGGTAGGGGGGATGGGGGTGGGATTCAGGGAAAGGGACTTGGGAGAGGTGGGAAAGCACCGGGAGAGAGACTTGGATGGGACACAGAGGAAACCAAGGAGATCATTCGTGGAACCAACATGGAACCATGCGAAAGTACAAAAATGGTGCTTAAACCAAAGAGAATGCGAGTCAAGCCACGACGGAACGATACGATGGACCAAGCAAACAAAGGAAAGATGCAGAACCAAGACTCCGCCTGCCGTGAGAAGGGATCCCTTTCCATGACAAGCATACCACGCGTACCTGACGTCCACACAGAGTGGCGAATCGAAACGCATACCCAGACCCAAGAACGAAAGTGGCAAGGTTCTCGTCAGACACTCCACCCTGCAACTGAAATGCAGGCATAACCGAGACAGTCCCGCAAAGAACAGCGCAGGATCGCGGTGTGGTCGCACGGGAAACATCCAATCCTTGCTGCCACACCCCCAAAATTCGGACGTGGCCAGTCCAGGTCTCTCCCCCGCCTGCTTCCTTCGGAAGCAAGCAGGAAGGAACAAATGCCGGCGTACCACGTGCATGTGTGGCTCTCTGCAACCTGCAGGTGTGCAATGTCTCCAAGCAACGGGCAGAACGATGGAACAGGAGGTCCAACTCCCATTCCTGCCAGCGGAGGCAACGGGACGGAACCTGCAGCATGTTTCGATTGTACGATGGAGCTTTGTTTCAGCGAGATGCAAGACCCTGCGGCATTAGTCATCGAGAACAGTCAAGAACGCTCTGTCGTTCTGAACACTCCATGAGACTACGGACAAACCAGACAGAACAAAGGTACAGTGCATGACAACAATGCTTCATTACCAAAGGGAATGCGTGCTTGCCTTGTGCGTGCATGCTTCGGCGTGTCGCCGCTCCTTTCGGACCTTGTCCAGGGACGTTTACCGAACGTCAGCGCTCCGTCGCTGGAAGCGTTTGTTTGGTCGAGTTCTACGGCCTTTTCTCTGTCGCGCCATGCGCGCGTTCGATGCGTATCATTCGTTCGTCTTGATTTCTGGTTGTCCGAGCTGTTTCCTGGCCATGGTCATGGTGCTTTTACGCAGCGGTTTGACGTTGGCGACCAGCTTCCAATAGACCGGTTGTCCCAACAGCAGGATGGCACCTACCACCAGCGCGATGGCCAGTATTTTGATCAGCCATTTGACGTTGGAACGCGATGCGTCTGTTTTCCCGGTCTCGTGTTTGACGAGTGTTTCTCGGCTGCTTTTTGACTCCATTTGCACCCTTTCCTTTCTTCGGTTGGGAGGCGGACGGCGTTCACTCGTTTCTTCCAGCGACGTGTTTCGTTGTCCTTGTTTTGGTTTCCTTTTCCTTCCGCGTGCAGCTTGTCGTACGTCACGTTTTCCTTACCTTCCGTCTCGTACGACGGATGGTTTGTGGTTGCGACGAAGGTCGATCGTTCGTGGTGTGAACAGGTGAGGACGCGTCCAAGTCGGATCCACGAGTGGGGGTTGGGTGGAGTAGGACGACCCCACACGTGGGTTTCCACGGTGGGGTCGGTCCCCCATCCTCCCTGGTTTGCCCCAGGGTCGTCCACCCCACATCCCCCTTTCGGTCGTTCCGGTTCAACCCACCGTGGTTGGTTCCGACCCTCGTCGAGAAGACCGTACAACCCCGTCCCCCACTGCCACAGGGGCGGTGCATTCGTCACGTGGTGGACTGGGATCGAAGAGGGGAACGTAGACGGCGGCCACGTCGAAACCACGCGAAGCGAAGCGTCGACGTCGACGTGAAGGGACGTGACGAAGGTAGAAGAGAGAGAACGAAACGAATCGTGAGGTTGTGGAAACCAAACCCAACGCCCTCGGTCGATCCGTCGACACTCCAACCAACGACATGGTGACGACTCGAAGACAAGCCAAGGAAGACGTCGAAGCAACCGTGGACGCAAACCAGAAAAACGATGGGAAACCGAAGAAGAGAAACGTGAGGAAGGAACGATCGGATGCAGAGCAACACCCGTCGATCGAAAACGCACGAGGAAAAGACACGATGATCGATGCCGTTCTTCCCGAACCAAAGGAGGAGAAGAGGGTGGAGGAAAACCAAACCAGTGGGAATGCAAACGTGGAGAAAGGCGACGCAAGGCACGTGGACGAGACAGACGTGTTCGCACAAGCTGCTAGCCATGCCGTCCGAAAGTTCTTGCAATTGCAAACCCAAAGCAACGCGACGACAGAAAAAGGCGTGCAAGGAAGAAGGAATGGAACCAATGGCACGAATAAGACACGCAACGACGTGCCTGGATGGCAGCCAGACGTCAAGCTGCCAAAGCCTCTCACCGAAAAGGAGGCGTTTCACGCCGATTGGGAACAGAGGGAGCTACAAGCAAAGCAAGAACAACGAAAACATGGAGAACCGAAGCACGCGACCCAAAAGTGGTACAGCATACCCACCAAGGAGATCACACCCGAAGTGAAGATGGACCTCAAAATCCTCAAGCTCCGAAACGCGCTGGACCCAAAGAGATTCTACAAGACCAACGACGAGTCCAAGCTCCCGGAACGCTTCGAGTTCGGAACCGTGGTGGAACCTGCAGCAGAATTCTACTCCTCCAGGCTGACAAAGGCAAACAGGAAGCGGACCATCACCGAAGAGCTGCTGTCGGATCGCGACGCAACCAGCTACACAAGGAAAAAGTTTTTGAAAATGCAGGAGGAACGTATGCAATGGGGAGGTCGCACGAAAGGGAAGGGCGCATACAAGAAGAAGAACATCAAACACAAGAAGCATGGCAAATACTAAAAGACAGTGTTAGACAACCGTGTAAGGTACAGCAATGTTGGTGCAGCAGCAAATCCAGCCCTGGAGAGCCTTGGTATGACGATAGTGGCTCACATCATACCCATTATTTCGCTCAACTCTTCGTCGGTCAAAGGCTCTGTGTTCAAGAACTCGCTGGTAGCCTGGTGGGTGTGCTCCTTTGAGCTGGGACTTTGAGCCGGCATGAGATTGCCTGCCAATGCGGTTGTGTTTCCTCCTGCCAGAGAATCAACGTGGGAATCCATGTCGAGCCGTTTGCGTATAAGCTCGTTATAACCATTGGATCTCCTCTTGGCATCTTCATGGTACCGCGGACTGTATCCGCCTTTTTCCGAGCTTGCCTGCAGACTGACTTCTGGCAAGAAACCAACGCCTTCAGAGTGCCCGTGAGAGTCCACCTTTGGGGAAAGGGAAGGTTCTGGAGGGAGGACATCTCCATCGTCGTACGAGGCAGGTTCTCTTGCGAACGTATTCTTCTTGGCACTGCCCCACCAGGTAGAATCCACGGAATCTGCCACACCCTCATTGCGGGGAAGTTCCACGACAGATTTTGGGGATGGGGAGGCCATGCCGGAGGATGCCCTTCCTTTTTTAGAGGAGAGGCATGGAGAGACGTTCTCGACGTTTCTTGCAATCGCTTCCAATGCGTCTGACAGTCGTGTACGTTCCGTTTCAAGCACCTGAAGCTGGGCTTCGCTGCTGCTCTTCAAGGTCTCGTACTTTGCCTCGTACTGTTCCCTGATCGTTTCCATCTCGGAGGCGATATTCTGCACCTCCAGTTCGGCCTCCTCAGCAGCCCTGCAGGCTTCTGCACGCTCGTTTTCTAGTTCATGGACTTGGAGTTCAAGTTTCTCCAGCTGAGCCTGTGCTTCGGTGAGGTCATTGGAGAGTTTGTCCTGACCTGCTGAGGATGATTCGAGTTTGTCCTTCATCTCCTTCACCTTTTCGGAGGCTACGATGGATTCTTGCTTCAGCAGGGTTTCGCATTCCTGCAACCTTGTTTGCAGGGTTTCTACCTCCTTGGATGAGTAATAAAGCTGTTCTCGCAAGGATCGTTCTTCTCGTGACAGCAGCTTCTCATGCTGTCTAAGGAGCGATGTGCTCCCTACCGAGACCAGCCGGATGGAGAATCCGAGTTCCTTTTCTCGAAACCGTACGTTGAAGAGCCTGTTCCTGCTCGCGTCGAGAGTCCATTCTTCCCATGGTCCGAAGTTGTGATTGTTCACGCGATGAGGAGAGCCTTCCCCTTTGGTCGCTTGGAGCATCCTTCCTCTCGCAACGACGCTGGAAAATCCGACCCTGCACCCATCTCTGACGACGGCAAACACACATTCAGGAGGCAGCTCCGGGAAGAATTTCATCTTGCTGGGTGATTTGTATCTCGCACAGGTCACCGGTTTCAGGTCCCAACCTTTGTACGCGGCTATGCAGGCCCATGGCCTACCTTCCTCGTCCCAGAAGGAGAGCAGCGTTCCCTCTTCGAGATTCACCGCGTCCCTTGGCTCCACGTCTTCCACACTCATCTTGTTTCAGGTCCTTGGGATGAAGCGCGACCACGAGGCTGCCTTTCTCCGGTCCTTGACTTGTGCCGTTTTCGCGGTCGAACGACAGCTGGTGTTTCTGTTTTGCGAAAAGGCCACCGTGTTTCTTCGGAACGTTTCTACCGTCTCCTACGTTCACGTGTTTCTTCGTCGTTGTCCTTCGGCTGCGTGTTTGGCGGATCTTTTGGCGCCAATTCCACGCTTGTCTTTTTCTGTTGCGTTTGCCTCGATCGGCGTGGCTCGGATCCGACGGTTTTGGCGGGCGTTTTGGACCGTCTCGTTTTCGTGTCGGGTGCGATTCTTGTTTGTTTGTGTTTTCCTGCGACTGGATCGCGTGTGGGTGCGTGTACTTGACCTACTTGGACGTGGGGGATGGGTATGGCGGTGTTGTGCCTCGTTCCCTCGTGGATGTGGTACGTGCGTCTGTAGCAATCGTTTCGTGTGGAGATCTCCACGCCGCTCGGTGGGGGGGTTGGTGCTCGTTCGAGGGATGGATGGATGGATCGCGTCGAGTACCAGACAGGATGCCTTGGTCACGTCGCGTACGCACGTGGTACGATCGATGCAGCGGTCCCATCGGTTGGATCCGTCCCGATCCCGTGCGTCGACGTTGGCCGTCCACACAAAGCGTTTGGTTGGACACTGGTCCTCGTGGATGGATCTTCGATGGTTCGATCTCGATGTCGTGTCTCGTCCATCCCATTGGGAGACCCATAGGGATACACCCAGCCACAATGGATACGAAGGAAAGGAAGAGTGGACCTTGCTGAGATACCAACGAAAGAGGACGGATCCACGGATCGAAGGTGAAGGAGACGATCCCAGGGTGTAGAAGGAAGGAGGTCCCCAATCCAAGAGAGAAAGAATAGAAACCAATTGGTGGAGGAAAAGGAAAGGGATAAACCCACATCCACCATTGCCTCCGTGTGTGGCATCATCACCACGTCGATCCACCGTACCAAGTGGACCATGCGCAACGCTAGAGGGCAACACGTGGACGTGTGGACGAACGGAACCACCGTGCGTAGGATCCATCCACGAGTCAACACCCAATGCCAAGGAACAGGGAACAAATGCAAACCATGCCGTGACAACAGCACGCACGAATGCGACAGTTGCGTGGCGCACCCGCGACACCACATCCACGCGCAGGAAAGACGAACGAACACGCCTCGTAGGTGGAAAGCACACGCGATCGGTGCGTTCGTATGGGTGTGGGGGATGCAATCCACCGCATGGGCCGCAGAAACGGATCAATTGTTCGCACTGCAATGCGCCGGTTGTCACACCGGGGGAGGAAACATCATCGAAGCCAACAAAACGCTGCAACTCCGAGACCTGGAAAAGTACGGCTTGGATTCCGTCCAACAATTGTACGATCTCATCTACACGGGTGCAGGCAGGATGCCCGGATACGGCGAAGGATGCCAAGGAAAGCTACAATGCACCTTTGGGAAACGATTCACCAACCAAGAGGTCCAAGACATGGCCGAATACGTGCTCCAACGCGCCCAAGAAGGTTGGAAATGAACGATGCATCCTCCATGCAACACGTGTCACGTGGGATCGTCCGACGATTCCTGCTCGATGGGATCAGGCACGGTGATGCCGAACAGACCGGCGAAATTGGACACCGGACCAGGCATGCCTTCTTGTGCCGCGTAAGAAGCCAACCAGTTTTCCACCACGCTCATGTCGAACGCACCGTCCGCGGACGTGTCGACGTCCGCAGTAGACCCTGGCTCCGACGATCCCGTCCCACGTGCCGTTGCTCCGACGCCTTCGTCCCCGTCCGCTTGTGGAAGATCCAGAGGCGCGTCCGTGCGAAGCTCTTCCCGCAAACGAGCGTCGTAGGCCCGATAAAAAGCATCCTCGTCGTCGTCGTCGCTGTCTCCCTCGCCATCGTCGGAGAGCTCGCGATACTTGGACCCGACGAACGGTTCGGAATCGACCGCAAGGCTACCAGGACGGTCGACGTCCGAACAGTTCGCGTCGCTGGCATCCGATTCGGACGAACCTGGGAATCCCAAGGCCTCGCGCATCTGGGCGATGAAAGCGTCGGGATCCAACGTGCCGGCGTCGAATTCGTCGCCCACCTCGACGCCCTCGAACGCAGATTCTCCGGCGAAAAAATCGCGCATCCGCTCGGCCAAATCCTCCACTTCCTGCATCGCGCCCTTGGAAGAATCCTGGACCCGTTCCAACTCGTTCAAGGTGGACTGGATGGTCTGGTCGCCCGCGGCCAACCAACCGTCATCGTCGTCGAAAAGCTCTTCCTTCGAGAGCGTGCGAAGGCCGTCCTCGGAGGCGTCTGCTCGGGTGGATTCACGCAGGAGGTTGTGCACCTCGCGACAGCGTCGAACGAATCGCCGATACTCTCCGGTCTTCTGGTACTCCACGAACCAACGCTCGAGCTCTTCGTGTCCTCGGTCTGAGGATTCGTTCACGTCCTCCTCGAATGTCGGCGGTCGCCTTTCCCGACACAGGATTTGGAATTGGGTGTCCTGCTCCATGTGAAATGCTGTTCGTCTGTGCAGCGGGCAATCCTCCTCCAAAAATCTGTCCAATCTCTGATGCAGCATCAGGCATCCCAGGGCGAGTTTCATGCCTCTCTCTGCCGCAGGATAGAGGGTCGAACTCACCGCAGGTAATGGGTACACTCCCGACGCCTCCAGGTTCTGCTGAACCAATTGTGCGTACCGGCAACGTGAGAAACGAATCTTGTGCGGCACTTTCTCGGAGGCTGCATAGTCGGACGGGCGAGAAACAGCCTTCATGTCGTCCAGATCCCTCAGGTACAACGTAGCGATGGCCCAAGACACCAATTCCGGACAGCGATCGACAGCCAATCCAAGGCCTCTCGGCAGGAGGCAGACAGCACCGTGGATCTCCTCTTTGGCCTCGTTGGGAAAATCTCTGATACGTCGATGGATGGCCTCTTGGACCTCAGAGGCAGCACGGGTGTCTTCTCTGCTTCTTTGTCGAAGACGCTCCAGTGCATGACCAAGCACAAGGGGTCCAGGGGTGCTCTCTTCCTCGCCTTCGAGAGGTAGGATGTGCAGGCAACCTTCTTTGAGAAAAACGCGATTCCCCGACGTCTCCGGTTCCAACCAGTCCGGAAGGGCGCAAGCCGCTTCGATCAGCAGAAACTCGCCGTCGTGGTCCCACACCTGCGCGACGAGTTCGGGAAACTGCTCTGTGATCGCTTGCAGCAGAAAGACCACGAACCATTCGTCTACGACGCTGTCTCCGTAGCACAAGTGTCCGGCGATGTGTGCGGGCACTCCTTTCGTCCTCTTTCGCGTCACGAAGGTCGGTGCTTGTCGGTACCAGACGAATCCATGGACGAGAGGCTCCACGAAACGCTGCACGTGCTCCCATGCGGCATTCAGTCTTTCGTCTTCCGTTTCCATCCAAGATCGCCATCGCATTGGGTCAGCACGTGGCACGTCACGATCGTTCGTGCGTCTCCTTTCCGTCTGTTTCGCTTTCGTTTCGTTCCCACCATCTTCGCCGGTGACGCGGACGTCTTCGTTCCTCTCTTCGATCTCCTTCAGCGGAATCAATCGCCATTGCACGGTGTCTTCCACGTCCCTGGCGTGGTGTTGTCGCATCCACGCGTGTGGTGGCGCACCCCTTCGGGATGTCGTGCGATGGTCGGTAGAAAAGGTTGGGATGGTGGTGGGGTTCGTGGGCACCATCCCACGTGGCATCGATCCAATGCACCCCAGCACCACCATGTTGTAACGCACGTGCATTCGTTCAAACAGCTTTCCTTCCAAGACCAAGTCCTTCGACCAAGAAGATAGGACGACCAACAACTCACCATCCGGATCGGCGACGACAAGACCAATGACGAACAAACAGCGTGCAAGATCAAACCATCGCAATCGACGTAGGAATGTCGAATACACTCAAGGACACCGATCAAGATGCATTGGACGGAATCGAACCCATGCAACCATGTACAAGCGCAATGCATGCCTTGCCCTACCAAACTCTGATAGAGTCACCATCACCACACCGGATTTCTCCTGCCACAAGGCAAAATCATCGAAACCCGTCGTCGAAGGAAAGAGAAGACATTGAAGAAGCAGAAACGGGCATCCACTAGACCGCGCAGTAGCGAAAGACATTCTGCATAGCGAGTTGCGACCACGTCGCAACTAGTGCGTGGAACACGGAGTACAAACTCAAAATAAATCGATATTTCAACGCACCCACCCCTTCGAATGGATGGTGGGAAACAGACAAGAGTAGAGGATCCTCCTTCCCTTGTTGGAAGAAGTCCTATTGAACCAAGGTTGCAACCTAGTACATCCTACCGTACAATCTGTGGAAACGCACCAAGGAAGAACCTCCCAAGGACTTGAAACGTAGAAAACGACGAAGAATTGTACGCCGTCAAAGCAACACGCTAAAGCAACATGAGGATTCCGACGATAAAAGAAAGACGTGTGGCAAGTGACGTCGTGAAACTCGTTGGAGCGCAGTATACATCGCACTCGCGTCCTTGCTTGTACATAGTTTTTGCATACCAACAAAACCTTGACACACCCTCTCCAACTTGCACCGTTGGCATTCGGAAGTGCTCGCTTCACGCATACAGTCGAGGTGGATCGCGACCGAGATCTGGCATGTGTAGGAGTACGACGGTAGTGATCGTAGACCACCTCCATTCGCTAGGTAGTGGGCGCCAAAGTCCATGGCGAGATTCCGGATCTCCTCTTTCTCCACCCACCCTTTTCCAGATCGTTGTTTTGAGCCTGGTCACGTGCGTGTCCCATTCCCAACCGACCACCGTTGCGAAGGGATCGGAAAAGGGACGTCGAGCGCTTTTTTCTTGTTTCGTCGCAGGTGGAGCGAGTCCAACCGTTCTTGGGCGTCCAACCTCGGCAAGGCGTCGATCGGACCGAGCCTCGGTGGAGGACGGATGACGTCGTGAGGAAGGCCTCGCGAATGAACGAAAGGGTTTCTCACACGCGCTTCGACGAGGATGAATCCGTTCTCTTGGGAGAAGGCGGAAAGAGCCACGAGGTTCACGGTGTTCGTCGGCATCGGATACGGGCTTTCCATGGCCAACGTCTCTTGGATTCCCTCCACCCTCGGTTTTCTGATCGGGATCCTGGTCAACATCATCCTGGCCCTGACGCCTCCGCTCGTGTACAATGCAGGAGCGCTCGTGCCTGCACTGACGCTGGCCGTGTTCCTCGCGTTGGCGCTGTTGACCGCCATGCTGGCAGCGGTCACCGTCAATCGCTTCGCAGTGGGTTTCATGTTCATCCTCTATGCCGCTGCTTGCCTGTGGATGGCCAGCCTACGTTTCGGAAAATTGGGGAAGATCACCTCCTTCGTTGGCCTGGCTGTGTTGTATTCACTGACCTTGATGCTGGTGTACAGCTTTCCATACGTCAAGGACGGCGTGCAGCTGGATGTTACGTACGAAGAGCTCCAGGATCTGCTCCAAGCAGAGGAGCAGCTGATGGGATCCAACACGCTGCTGGACGTCCTGCTGGAGGGCCTGGAAAACCTGCTGGACGAAATCCAGCACGTGTTCCAAGCAATTGAGGAGGTCGATCCTTCCCAGCTTCCCATCAGCTTGGAACACACCATAGATAGGGGGGAGTTTGCAGGAGCCACCGTGTACTTGGACTTTTATTCCGACGAAGTCTCCCTGGGCGTCGAGGGAGGACTGTGGCTTGTCAGGGGGATCTGGAAGTGGAGCGGCATGGATAATCCCTTCGCGGTCGTCCAGAACTTCCTCATCACTTACCTGCTTGCCGTTGCCATCTTTGTGGCAAGCCTGCTGACTCCTCCATGGAGAATGTCGAGGACGTTTGCGAGGGAAAAGCTCTGCAGGACGACCGATACCTGCGATCGTCTCCTTCTACGGCACGCGGGTACGTTGGATGGGGAAAGCGGCACCCTTTCCTCGGAAAAAAGCAATGAGGAACTGTGTCAGGCAATCATGGCATTCTCTAACCCTGCATCGGTTGCCCTGCTGTCGTCGTTCGAACCCTATCTTTTGTACCCTGGTCCCCTGGTGAGTACCTGGTTATATCTCAAGGATGAGGTGCAAGCGGTTCTTGACTTGTCCGCCCAGCTGGCACTCGGCCTATCTGCCTCGTGCGAAGCAGCACCAGAGACGAACGCCGCAGAAGGACCGTACCAACCTGCACCAGACTCCGAGCTCCTCATCTGTTCCCATGAGCTGTTACGATCCTGCTCGGCTTTGATCCGAGAAGAGCCGAACCTCTGGCACCGAAAGGCCTGGTCCAGAAGAGTGCAAGAGCTTCTCCAGGGAGCAAGAAAGGACCTCGCCAGAGTTCAAGATGCGGCCCGAGATCTTTGCGAACGTGTGCGCCACTGCTTGGACAGAGATGGGATCGCGTCACTCCCGCCGAGGGTGTTCGAGAATTTTGGAGTAGCGTGCAGGCAGGTCTACATGCTAGGCATCTCCAGCATAAACTTGGCACAGTCCCAGCAAACGCAAAGCCCCACCAACGTCTTGCTTAACATTTTTCCACTTCTTCTGGTGCCAATTGCCGTGCTGGCGCAGTTGTTATCCGCCGCCACCAAGGCAGTCCTCATATGGAAGTGGTTGCCTAGCCGATGGTGGCAAGACCCGCAAGTGCTTTGGTGCCTCAAGTACATGGTCGGACTCTCCGCGCTTTTCAGCTTGTCGGCGTTTTCGGCCAAGTTCAGAGAATGGGAGGTCGAGCGCAACCAGGATTCCAGCAGTTTGGAGGAGTTGCTGCAAAATGCTCCAGCCAGCAAGTTCGGAGGCTGGTTCACCCTCGGCTTCATCACCACATTCTGCCTCACGTTGGAGGGCACGGTCCACAAAGGCTCACTGAGGATCATCGGAACTTGCGCTGGAGCGTTTAGTGCGTGGCTTGCCCTTGTGTGCTTTGAAGACAGCATTTACGGTCTCATCGCATGGATGAGCGTCACGAACTTTGTCGTTTTCTCGACCACGTCGCACACAGAAAACCCCCTGCTAGGAAGCAATCCAAGCTTTGGGTACGCTGCGCAGTTGTTCACCTATACACAATCAATCATCGTGATCTCTGTATTCAAGAAAATAGGCAGTAGAGATTATATTACGCTCAACAGACTGCTTGCAAACCTATCCGGGATAGTGGTGTCCATCATTTTGTCCCACATACTCCCCTATCGGGCCTCGCGGGAGTGTCCCAAGATAATACAGGATGTGCTGCTGGATTCATGTCGAGCATTTCTTCGGTATGCAGAGGAAATTCAGGAGGCTACTGGTGAACTTGCCTGGAATGCAAACCCTCTATCCTGGCAAGATGTCACGCCCGCCTGCAAGGAACAGCTTGAGAACGCAAAGTTGCTCTTTGAGGATGCGTCACTCTTTGTCGAGTTTCCTCTGTACAAAATAGATTCCCAGCTTCATTCGCAGATGGTTTCTGCTCAATGTGTGCTTGCAGGGTTGGAACAAGCTGCATGGTCTGCAACACTTATCACGAAGAGCGATCTCGTATTCCAGGAGCGACCCTCGAGTCAGGAGTTGCTGGAGCAAAAGTTGCGTTCTCACTGCTGCAGAGAACCGGAGGGCAACCAGGACGACAGCTCCAAGGCAAAGGAAAAATTGCATGGAGGGCAGGTTACACTCAGCCTAGAAGCCGGGGAGTCCTTGAAGGAGTTGATCAATGCTTTCAGGGAACTCCTTCGTACGGAAAGCGAACCTTCTCCATCGTTACATGGTTCTAGGTCCTCTTCAGAAGCACAACCTAAAGCATGCACCGTCCACAAATTGCCTGTGTCTGATCCAGATGATGGTGCTGGTACAGTAGCATCGACTCTCTCTTTCATGGGGGTTGCAATTTTTGTTGCAAAGCTGGGGGAATCCTTGGAAATCCTCAGGACACACATCGAGCCACCTCGCAAGTTATGACAATCGTAGAATAATGCATGAGAAGCCAGCAAAGTCAAGGGTACGCAATTGTGCCTCTGCGTGCAGAAGGTTGGCAAAATTCGATTTTTTGTAGTCTCTTGTTTTTAAACCTTCTGCATGCAATGAAACACCTTGACATGATTGGGTGACGGGTGGGCGTCTTGGTAAAATGTGCCCTCCTTTCTTGCACGAGACATCCTCATGCGTGGCTAAGCTGTGATTCACTCCATCGTAAAGACAAGGATGGAGAGCTGATTGCTTCGCAGTGTAGCCCATATGGAAAGGATCCCTTGCACCCTGCAAATGCCCGCAAAAGTGATGCACAACGGATTTGGAAACAATGTACCATTGCACAACCCAGCAAAAGAATACTGCCTTCCCAAGTCAACCTAGAGCCCATAAGGGCACAGATTTCCGGTTGCATTTCAAACGCTGCAAAATCGCTAGTAGGATAGGAGTATTGGAACGAAATTATTCATTTTTCTTACGGATCTTTGGTCAACATGGCTGGCCCTGTCAATTCTGACAGCAAGTCTCCCGCATCAATCGCTACATTTGGTTTCTGACCTGAATTGAGTATCCTAAGATATGCAAAAGAAAAAATCCAGAGAAATGTCTTGGTGAAAAAGATCACGTGGGGAAACTCGGGAATCTCCCAAGTCAATGCTTTTGCGATGACTGCCCTCCCTGTTACACCTTCCACGGTCACCCTCCCCAAGGAGGAATGTTTTCTTCTTCCTTGATGGTACATGTATAAGCTCTGACATTTTTTTCGCAATAAGGAGTACTAAACGTACCTTTTTGGACATTTACCTTAGACGATGTCCTAGATGACCCATAAAGAACAGTCACCGGTCTTTTTAATGAACAAGTCCTACTCAAGGCCTCGGAGCCTTGCACCGTCCTCATGCCGTCTGCATCCGGGCATCATCAGAGCACTCGAGGAGACACTTCCTCATCAAGCATCCGATTTTACCCCACCTCTCCTTCATGGGTCCAAATGTATAATTCCATTTTTCTCGTCCTCCAAAGGTCGAGAGCGGAACAAAGTCTAAGAGAGGACCGAGGAGCTATGATTTCGTGAACAGTGGATCTCGGAATTTTGAAGACTTGAAGAAAGAGAGTTGCAACTACTCCAATGTCTCCTACCTTGGCAAAGAGGGTAGTTTGATTTCGTCACTTTATTGCGACACGTTTTGAGTTGGAATAACTCGCGTTTAACCAACCACAAGGTCACACTCACTCAAAAAGGAAGACTTTTGCTAGTCGTAGTACCTCTCAAAAAATGATTGAGATCTTGTTCTTTGATCCTCCTTAAACTTTGATACTTAAGTGATTGGTTCTTTTCCGTGGACATTTGGTTTTTCGGACAAACCATTAGTGTAAGGTGCTCCCTTAGCACAATGGATCAGCCTAATGAACCCACGAAAGAAGTTACACCCTCATAAAACAACATGGAAACTCTTATGGCACAAGTGCAAGAACTCACAAGACAATTGAGTTCTTTGCCTCAAGTTTTCGAAAGGCTTGGACGCTTGGAACAATCCCCACCTTCAACCACACTTGAAGGAATCCCGATGCCACAACAAGAAGTTCATTCGGAGATTGAGCCCAACGAAGCACAATCGAAAAATGATCCGCAGGTGGCACTTTACAAGGAGCTTGGAGAAAGAGTGAGTCACGCTCACAACTCCATCAAGCGGCCCATTGAATTCTCAGGTGACGTTGCATCGAAAACCTATATGCATTAACGTACTATTGGGATGGAGTGCTTTGCTGAGTTGTCCCCTTTACAAAAGACCCGAAGGCCCAACTAGTATTTGCCATAGATACCTTGATTGGGTCCGCGGCTTCAATGGTTCGTTTTAGGATTAAGGAGGATCCGGATGCGTTGAGGAACATCGATGACCTTTATGGTCTCCTCGAGAAGGCATATTAGACCCGTGACTCAGGTCCCCAAGTTTTGAATGAATTTCGCTTCGCACGACAAAGGATGGACAAGACACCGATTCTGTTGCTCAATCGTATTCGAAGGTTGACCTTCGTCATGAAAAACTCGAATGATCCACAATGCTTTCATAACGATGGACACACCTTAGCCAGGCGATTTCATATGGCACTGAAAATTCCTATCCAAAGAAGCATGAACAAACATCATGAGTTGCTGATTAAATTGGGAAAGACACCTGATTTATCAGTACATGGAATGGCAGCGCTTGCAACGAAGCTTGATGT
Source organism: Picocystis salinarum (assembly GCA_038048775.1). NCBI lineage: Eukaryota > Viridiplantae > Chlorophyta > Picocystophyceae > Picocystales > Picocystaceae > Picocystis > Picocystis salinarum. The sequence goes on along the minus strand of JBBULP010000502.1, from coordinate 2,435 downwards.
TGACTACAAATTTAGCAGCTCCTCCGCATGAAGCGAGAAAAACTAGCCGAATACTTAAGGGAGGTAGCTTCCCTACCCTCAAACCCGAAAAGTACAATCTCGAGCAGTGTTAAAAAGGGGTTTGAGCCTCCCATCCACCGGCGTAAGCCATTTAGACAGCACACCAAGTAGCGACCGGTTGATATAGTCAATGCCGAAAAACATTTGGCAGCAAGCATTTCCGTGGTCATAGTTCTTAAAGTTTTGTAACCCCATTGCACTCGTTTCATCGAAAAAGTCATCCCGAAAGAATGATGAAACTCCGGGATTTGCATTTTCCAACTCGGTACAAGGATGCCAGCTCTACTGTCGAGATGACTCCCATCCTCTTGCTTTGAGAACAACTGCCGTCCACTCGCATTCCCCTCCAGTTCGCAAAAGAGAAAGGAGGAATCCCGACCCGAGTCCCTCCTCAACGCAAACAAGCAATTTTGAAGATCGAGATCATTATGTATACCATAGACAAATCTTTTCACTCGACCGAGTCCGGTAGAGGAAACATAGCTGCTCTCCACTAATCACGAGCCAAAAGAGAGGGGGCATTTCGGATTGCAAATTTGACCGCCTAGCACAAACGAGGGGGGCATTCATTGTCGTTGTCCTAGAGGAGCTAGTCCCTACCAGCGGTCGATTCTCGGACGTTCCATCGGTTCCATAAAGCCTTAGTCGCTCATCATTGCGCCCAACGAACATGCAAAACGCATACAAAACATCTCATCCGGATGGTTTTCATGAGGCCACTTTCAAGGTTCCCCTTCCGCTATTCTTGTTTGGCAATTTCCGCACTTTGCTCGGAGTGTAGGCTCACATAGGCCCTATGCAATAGAGGGCCCCTTCGAACCCCTCTCCATATAAAAAGAAGACTGTAGCATAAGGCAAGGGCCACATCCTACGAAGGAGACCAGATGCTATGCCATCCGCAATGGTGGAGAGCCCTTGGGATTTCATGCTATATTTGCAATATTTACTTTCGGAATGGGCCAAACCAATCCAAGGGATGGTGGGCCTTGTCTCAAGAGATTGGGTTTTTCAGCGCTAAGGGATAGTCGTCGCAAGAACCCGGAGGAACGGTCGACTAACCCCGGTCTACGGGTCCAATTGATTGTGGAAGGAACGAAGACTACGAAAGGGAATCTTTAGTGGGGCGATTCCAACCAATCACAAAACACGCACGCGGATAAGGCCGATTGCGGAACCAACCAAGGACCACTTTAAGGAGACTTGAGGACCAATGTGACTCCCGAGGCCATGGAAAGCGCCCCTTGACCGTCCATTCCGTGAGAGGCCACTAGTCTAGCATTCACTTGAACCGGAGTAGAAGTACTTTTTCGCAACCAAGGGCAAGTGTCGAGGTTTGTCCGAGCCTCCCACGCCGCTTGGCTGAGGCTTGCGGACGCGAGTAGACCACGCAAGTCGCGGGAGAGCCTCTTCATAGCCTCCCTAAAAAAAGGGAACCCTTAGCCAAGTATCCCGTGTGTGAACTCACGTATGCTTTTTCACGAATTGTGTAAAATTAGCCATTCACTACATCGTCTTTTATTTTCCCATTTCCTTAAGGTCTAGATTTGAACTACATGTTTTACTCTGCGCCCCTCGTTTGTGGGAGGATGCATTGCAAGTCCCTTTGTATACATGGGTCATGTCTTCTAGAAGATGATGAGTTGGTCCTCCTTTGTGTGATGGCTCGCACTCGTTGGTGTTGACGACTGATCCTCCCTTCTACAATCGTCCGCCCATTGCTACTGCACCATAGATATTGCAAGTCAGTAGCCACGCTCTACGAAAAGGTAACAAATCTAAAATAGTCTGAAAGTTTGAATTTCGATGGAATTTAAACTAGCCCTCGTCGATATCGCGTGAACCCTCTTGTCCGTATAGTCTTTCTTAGTGGCTTTGGGTGAGAGAGATTGTTAATTTATAACCAGCAATTCACTACCTAGTATTACAGTTCCACTCACGATCCGGTGAGTTCACAAACCAGGTTCCAAGTTGGACTGCAAGTGTTCCAACGGTTCCAGTTGCTATGCTCATCAGGTCTCTCGTAGGCTCACGAGGCCAACATAGCAGCAAGCGTTCACACTTCACTATCTACCGATCTCTTCACACATTCCTCTAGAGTATATCAAGCTGTAGGTAGTATTACAGTCTCATGCACATCATGCTACATCTACTCTACCTGTGAGGGGGTGACCCAGTTCCTTCGGTCCCTCCAAGAGACTCGAAACCACCTGGAATGGGAGTATTTTCTCCAAATTGAGATAACCAGACTAAACGACGGATTTCGCCCCCTCCCGGGGACTCTGGCGTCCCCGGCCGGTCGAACCCGATCCTTGCCTGGGTCGAACCTGTCTCCATCCCGATGGCAAGGAAGGACAGAAGGGAAGCATCGCCGAAAC